>SMLS01067755.1:0-37203 GCA_004785975.1 Popillia japonica
TTTTTTTACTACAAAAAGAACTGATTTTTTACAACGACAGTGATTGAAGATTATGTACCCCATAGATGTTTCTTGATTTCTGTCTGTCGGAGAAATATTGTAAAATAACTAGTGTAAGGGAGACATACAGATGAAAGCAAGGAGTTGGTTCGATACCAACAGCAATATTTAAAAAATATTTTATACAACTAAAAATCAGAAAGATAGTTTTGTCACATATGGCACCCTCCGTCTTAAACTAAATGTTTGCCATTTTGGCGTTTGAATGTTTTCAGTAGCCAAACTCTCAAATTAGCAAAAAAAAACAATCACTTTGAATAATGACTAATTAGACGCATCAGCCACACATAAACAGTAGCTTCCTATAAAAAATCATCTAGATCAGTGTTTTGGAAAAGAATTCCTCTAGTATCAAATTTTCATAAGGCATAGTATGGTTATTCCATACATATATGCATAATTTTCCTAATTAACCAAAAGTCCACTTTACTGATGGTGGTACTCGTATACCATCGTTTTGGTAGCTTCTGCGTTTTAATCGAAAAAATTCTTATTTAACGATGTAAAAACTTTGCATAGTATGCATGACTTCCTCATTGAAGACAAGTCGGTGGCCTCCCATGTATTTTTAAAGTGACACCATCAGGCTGTAGTTATTTATGACGTTAGTTACCATACCTACTCCGATGAATGTACAACCGGCTTGCACTATCTCTTTAATTATGTTCAGAAACAATAAAATTCATGTCAGATTTTAATTACACTCGTATGTTTGTTTTCACCAAGGCTTTTACTACTCATTTCCCGTTTGGATTTACTTATTTACGTTATTAAATTAGCTTTTTAATTACAAAAATCAATTGAAATTCAAAATCATATTAGTCACTTCTGAATTAATTCATTAGATTTAACCACTAAACTTCCAATTTCCACAATTATTTGGTCGCCTCAAAAGTTTTGACTCAGTTTGGTAATGTTTCTCAGTTGCTAAAACTGATAATAAATTTTTCCACCGCCTAAGAGTTTCTGAAAAATTTATTAGTTTTCTGTATTTTTATTTTCTGAAAACCTTTGAGGCCTTCAAGTATATTTTCCCTCATTTGGAAGGAAGGCTATTTTGTAACGATTTTTATTTGATGAAATATACATACTGCTGCTAATTCTAATGTTTCCTCCATGTTATCCAGCATATCTAATGTATTAGAAAAACTAGTTCATAGTTTATTGTCCAATACTGTAAATAATTCAATGGCTTCCTGTCAATGTACAGCAGGCATGCCGCATGAATCATATTTGGGTCCTTTTCTGTTTTTAATATACATACTTAAATTGAATAAATATCTGTTTCAAATCTAGTAACGTTTTACTGCGATTTAGGCATGTTATGTAGAGATTTGCAAAACTATTCTTAATGCCTGCATACATACTTAGATTTTTAAATTATATACGGATTACGTTGCAAGAAAGGCTTCAGAATGCCAAATTTTGTATGATTCGATTGGTTTATAGGTTTAATACTATTGCTAGCACCTGAAATATACATATATAATAGGTACTTACGCGCTAAGTAACCTGCATTACTGCTCCGCTATCTAGAGGCCAGAATATATACAGTTATAATAAATACCATTTAAGGAAGAAAATTAATTTGCTTGGTTTTCAATGATCCAATGACAATACTGGCTTCCACAACCTTATGCCACTGAGGAGACGAAAGGTTGTTGTAGACTTAGTACCACTTTCTAAAACTGTTAACAAAATTATTGACTGGCGTGATATACTACGACCTATACATTTTTATATGGTTACTTGTTCAAGTAGAAATAGCAAGCACCAACACCTTAGTTTATATATTAAATGTGCTCCAGTTTTTATCCAGAAGATTAATGAAAAGGGTCCATAAATAGTCCACCAGCAAATTTCCATCCGACTTGTCAGTACATATGTATGAACATATGTATATCGCTAATTTATTTGGCAAATCTGTTGATTGTTCTTCATGCCCAGCCAATACAACTTCTACATCTTCCCAAACAATTGAAGTAAGAGTTTTAAACTAAATTTTTCGTGACATACTGCACCTAAAATGTTTTGTTTGAAAGAAGTCAGCCCTAGTTGCATGTTTTCTTGATAGTTTTCTGCATCCTTTCCGCGTGATGAAGAAAACCCTTGCTACAATCCTGTCCTTTGTCTTTGAAAATTTTTATTAGACTAAGAGCTTTAGATGAAAAGGAGACAATCAAACTTTATTTCTATAGACTAGAAGTGGATCAGGTTAATCGTTTGCTGTCAAGTATGTATTGACTACTTCTTGGTCGGTTACTAAAATCATTCACATCAAAAGTAACAAAACTGTTTAGTCTACTTTAGTCTATTTAGAAACCATTACAAGTATACTCAAGTTAGCACAAACATACCAGATCTGTGACTCATATTCGATGTTAGGACTGAACTAAGATTAAAAATATTCAAATATCAAAGTTATGTGTAACCAAAGTTAAGTTTCTACATCATACATGGTTGCCGTATGGCAGCTAAACGTTTAAACGGCCAAAATAAAAAGAATTTCATGGTCCCTAGGTCAATAATTTATATTATGCTTGTTTTACACATGGCTTTGAAAAATTACACTTCTGTGACTTCTTTCCACTAAAGGAATTATGGAACATATTTTTAATCGCATGTCCAAGATTGTTGCGTGTGAAAAGAGCGCAACAAGGTGTGTTTAATAAATGTTCCTATAGCTACTAGTCCACTTGAACGACTCTATGACCTATTTTCCCAATGCAAAAATGTTGGCTACCAAAATTGGATTATCAAATTTTTCTATCGAATTTTATCTGCTAAAACGATAGCTTCAATATTCTGGACAATATTTTGTCTGTAACATTTGGCAACACACATATTACGATGGCATGATTTCTCTAGAAGACCCTAAATGCGTCAATGTTGGAAAAAAAAACTAATGAACTAATAGTAGCATTTACGTTGTGAAACTATGTGTGACAGAACTTAACTATGTAGATCAATTATTGAAAATACAAACTTTGGATTTTCTATCTGTATGTTTTCCTCTTGAACAACTTAACAATTTTATCTTTTGCGTCGACTATGTTTTTGCTAAATATGATCATCGTTAAAATTATGTATGTATATGTATGAAAAAGAAAATTAGAAAAAATGTGCATATGTATCATGTTCAAACGTAGAATACCTACTGTCACAGGTTCCATTAATTTAATAAAACTACTTAACTGTGCATTTCGTATTTGTAACATCTATATATCTTTGTTATCTCTATACTAATACCTACATTATTTAATGTCCATATACATGTTAACGTGAAAGTGAAGAAGAAACATGTAAATTACGCAAGCAATGAAGGGTATGTGAATTGTATATAATATGAAAAGTAATAAAAAATTGCATATAATATAAATAAATCTTAGAAAAGCACACAAAAAGATTATAATGTAAATAAACTATTACTGTAATTATTTAACATTTATTTGCGTTTTAATCCCTAAATCCCGTTCCCTGGTTTATTGTAGTTTCATACCAATACAATATACATACACAGTGAAGGTATGTTTGGATTTTTTACGATTTCCTCCCAATAATCAGTTTGGTAGGGCAGTTTCCCGCCAAAATTGATCAAAAATATTGTAGACAATTTGTTGAAAATTTAAAATTTTATAACCACAATATACGCTGAAGGAATTGGGAATTTGATACCTTTTCTAGCGCCCTTACAGAGTTATAGATACCTTTTCGATAAAATAATCCGTCTTACAATTATTCTTCGAAAATAATCTCTTGTAAGAATTGCAGCATGCCGAGTCAGTACTAGATTGTAACGATGGAACTAATTAATTGCAGTTTGCAATTTTATTTTTTTTTTTTTATTATATTTTATTAGGACTATACGAATGGCTCCATCTATGAAGCAAATAGATACACCACTTGCAGGAAATAGCAGGAAACTTTTTATATTACAAAGGATTCTACTCTAGATACGTTGTTTATGATTGATATTTAAATAAAATACATACAACAAAGCCCTCAAATTATTATTAAATCCTAAAGAAAGCATTACTTATCACTGAATTCAACTTTGAAACACTAACATTCTAAGATGCATTTAAAATGCTCTATTACAATATTTAGTTCCACAGTTCTGTGCTGCCCTCACTTGTATAAAAGTAAAATTAAGTGCGTTAATATCTGTGTAGAATCCGTCAAACCCATTAAAGGAAACTGTAGTATTTTAAATAGCTACATAAAGTAACATTACTATATAATCGTTATATTTCGACACACTTGCGCCAATTATATACAAACAATATATATATTTAATTGTTAGTAGATTATAGATATACAACGTTTAAAAGCAGATAGAATAAGATGTATCTACAGCCTTGACCATAAGTATTTGCCACCCTTCACAGCTTTAATTACGAGAGTTATGTAAGAAATAAAAGAAATTTTTCGTACATATTTTTTCTTATGTCTATACACAACGACAGAGTAACAAAAAATGCCTAAAGCTTGTTAATTAACGTAAATAGAATGCGATTAGATTGCAGCAAAAGCTCGAGGAATTGCGGTATCTGCCTTTGATTGATTCGGTAAAGTCACAAAATCCTGTGGAAGATCGTCCCAATATTAATAGTCATTTTGTATATATGTACATAACAAAAAGTATAAACAAAAAATTTTTGTTTTATTTCTTACATACATAGGTACTTCATGTAATGAGAACTGTGAAGGGTGGCAAATATATATGGCCAGCACTGTATTGCTCTTCCATTTGCAAATTAATAAAAATTTAGGAACAAATGCTTGAATGGCTACATGAGGTTACATTTACATTTTGCTATACAATTGAATGTCGTCTAACTAATGTCGTTGGTAGGTATCTTAGAGATTATATGTATAACTCATTTGAAATTTAGCCAATAGCAATTACAAATTTTACACTTTTACTGTGGTGTTTCACAGAATACGTTTCGTGACTCGGAAATATAATCGATTATTTTCTATGCTCTTGTGATATTATAACTGATTATATAACTCATTTGAAATCTAGCCAATAGCAATTACAAATTTTACATAGTTACCATGTATTGATAAGTGAATATACTCTTGACGACGTGATATAACCGTTTTGGTGTTTCGCTTCCTCGAATAATATGAATTTTGTCATGGTAACAAGTGTTTTGAAGTTTGTTGAGAAACGTCAAAAATATATTCAGCAATTTTCATAATGCTTTTTTAAGTTTTTTGACATAGAACTCTTTGGTATACGCTGGGGGACCGATATAGATAAAGAAATTGAAGATTTGACACCGCAAAATATCGCTAAAACACATAAATATGTTTGGAAACAGTCTATTTTTCGTTAGTTCTTTCTTCTTCTTCTTTGTATAATCGTAACGAATATCACTCGAGCAAAGGAAAATAATCCATTATATATCCTCTTCACTCGAGGTATATCCTTAAAACACCACTCGAGCTACGCTCTCGTGGTGTTTCGCAGAATACGTCTCGTGACTCAGAAATATAATCGATTATTTTCTATGCTCTTGTGATATTATAACTGAGAATATGATCCATATCGATTGAGTGTATTTTATGATATAATTGACGACTTAGTTTTCCGCGATGTAAACCAAAATATAGAATGATAATGATAATTTTGATTTATTTTACCTCAATAAATTAGCAAGATATTAACAAGTATCATGTAATATGTACATTTCCATGTAATAAATCCATTGTATTCATATTACTTTGATAAACTGATACCCGATAACACTGCATTAATTTTATAGTGTAGCACTGGTACTTTATCTTGAATGGTCGCAAAAGTGTCAATATGCATATTAATGAACCGGATAAAATTGCAATGAGAACATATGCGGTCTTTACTAGAACAAATAATAATCTCTTTGAAATATGTACATATTTGATTTTAGTTTATTATGTCCATTACATTCTAAGATTACAAAAATAAGAAAATTATATTTACTTCCGTTTTTCTGTTTCTCTTTTTTATATGTAAATAATTATTACTCAAATTAAATTACTCATTACTCTACAAATGTGACCTACAGATGTCTACTGTTTTCATAACAAAAACACCAGATAAACGTCTTTGCTTTTATTTCCTACTTTGATGAAATAACATGTTGTTTATACTAAGAAGAGAAAGAGAACCCCACAAACATTGACGTGCCTCTTTATTTTGTTGAGGAGTAAATGTATAAAGTTTTCTGTAATCGTCTTTTTTTATGGGCAGTCGAAAAAATGATAACCTCATATATACGGCTATAGTATGATAGCTAATAACTTTGCAAATATATGTATGTTGTAGGTCATTATAATTTAGTGTTTGATGTGCAGAGAAAGTGTATCAATAATTTTAGGTGATATATTGTGATTGATAAAAACAGAATTGAAATACTTTGGATTATTTTGTTACACAACTATAATTATTATTTTTAAATGATGGTGAGTATTTAAACATTTTACATTTTTATTTTATATTTATACCTAAGATTCAACCTGTACATAGATAATTTATTGAATATGTATGAGCTATATTGAACAGAAGTGGTATATACAACTCTTTCTCATGTTTGTGCATGAGGCTTTTGGGACAATCCATCAATTCGTAATTTCTTTAATTCTGATCCATTGTGGCTGTTACATTTTTGTTTACAAATAAAATTTTTAATTGGAAAAGTAATCATTAAACTTGTTGGCTAGATCTTAAGTATATTGCCTACCTACAATATTTTTTTATGTTGCTCTTGATGATATTTATAACTGAACAATAATTCTTGATTACATTTTATACTCTAAACAGTTAGCATTAAAATGTTATACATACAACATTTTTAGGAAAACAGAAATACTTTTGAATTTGCATCCAATGAATAGTATACATTAGTACATTTTTAACTAGAGATACGATTGCAAAATTAATGTACAACATTACAATGATGGTGCTTTAGAAATGTTGAACGGTATTAACTGCAGAAAATTATTGGAAAAACCGATTTGAAACATTCTGATATGAACAATTTTATCGTAAAACGGAGACAGAATAAATACGTATGTAGGTATTTATACATATATTGCTGTAGCACTTATGGGTTCTGTGACACAAGAAAACAGTTGCTGATACCACGGTACATTATTCGGGATATTAGAGTCTTTAGTATTTGGATATAAATCAGCCAGCCACAATATATCTGCGACTTGCAGAAAATCAGACATTTTTGATCATTAGCCGATAATTTTGTCCTGTTAAGTTCCTCGCCAATAATAACTTACGTATTTAGTATTTGTGAACAGAATATTTTTGTTTCTGCTGTTATTGTTCCTCTCAATTTGTGATGATTGCCCAACCAACGGGAAAATAAGACGTTGCCATTAAGTTTTACTATCGAGCGGTATACTGGATGGACCACACCAGGAACTGAACCGATCTATTCTAGAAAAACTGCAGCTAGAAGTGATATAAAATTTGACAGCTTACTAAAGTTGATAGTGACCATTCGACACAAATATTTTTAACCACTTTCTTCATCAGCCTCCTCATTTCAAATGGAATACTCTACAAATGTGGATATATCTATTCACCACCCTCCTGAGCTCTGTTTACAATAAATATAAAGGAAGTATTAAAAGAAAATTTGGAAAGATTTTTTTGTTATGTATATACAATGTGTGCCTGTAATAAAAATGTCTATCATGGGTATCGTGAAAACGGTAATAGATGCAGCAGTTGTTAAATAGGAAAAAAGTTTGGCGATAGAATGACAAATAATATGTATTATCAGAAATTAAAAAATGTTAACAACTTTTGAAAATATTCCGGAAAAAAACCGTAATTTTGCGAAATGGTTTTTGCGTTCTCCTGTACTTATTGGAAGAAATATTTTAAAAATAATTGCATTTTATTAGGGCTACTTTTCTGCTCGCGTTCTCAAACTATTTGCACGTTGTGCGCAGGAGTACCGTCATGTTGGAACCAAAAGTTTCAAAGTTCTGCAAGAGGTACATTTTCCAATGAGTCTTCCAAATCATCAGGATGTGTTAATTAGTACTTTCGAGAAAATAAAAATTTAAGTTCCACTCATATCTCTTACAGACAGTGCCGGGCTTAATAAAGCTTTCTTTTTAATACTGATACGTATGCAAGACGTAAGATCCCACAAAATCTACATTTTATAAATCCGGTCCGTATTTATCAAATTAAGTTGATGATGGTGACTTGAAGACGAAACGTTGGATTTTTAATTTGCAAATGCGATCTTGTAGAGCAGAAAAAATAGCCCTAATAAAGTGTAATAATTTTTTAAATATTTCTTCAAATAAGTATAGGAGAACGTAAAAACCATTACGCAAAATGTGAGTTTTTTCAGATATCTTCGAAAGTTAACATTTTTTAATTTTAGATGATTCATATTATTTGTCATTCAATCGCCTAACTTTTTTCCTACTTAACAACCGCTGTATCTATTACCGTTTTCAAGATCCCCATGATCGACATCATACCATACACTGTATACAACTAATATTAATATTTGGTAGATCCCTCATGGGCTTTTATGACTATACGTATCCACCAATAGCCAAAACACATACCGACCGCACATACCGGCATTCTTTGGATTTTTACTACAATCAACCCTCGTTCTACTTGCGTTAATTCGCGAGTTTTAGACATTTTTTTCGCACGATGTAATATCTATTATAGCGTACCATAAAGCATTAAACTGTCATTCATAAATTAGTATATTATGACAATAGTGCATAATCAGGCTTTTAAAGCACGAGTAACGAGTTTGAAGCCACGACGCGAAGTCCAAATAATAATTCAAATCAATAATCCAATACATATTATCGAGTGACATGTACCTATATGTCATTTGACATTTCCCGACATTTCACTGGACTATTAAACGCTTGGGATTGGCTGTTACCAAGCAACCTCTTTACGCACGCCGTGCGATAAAGCCCCGATTATGCACGCTTATGGGTGTGTTTTGATTGGTTTATGATGCATGCATACTAAAAACATACTTCTTCAAATCAGTTTTGCAGTATACAGGGTGTATTTGAAATAAAAGTAAAAAATATTAAGAATGATTATGTAGAATATAAATTCAAAAAATGTTTGTTCAATGTCGATGCGAATGCCCAAATTAAAATCTCCCTTATAAATTGTAATATGCGCCGCCTATGAATGGAGATATGTTCGGAATGTTTACCTCGATGAAACTAACACAAGACATCGCAAAAAACAGCTGTCGATGTTATAAAAACTACGAAATAACGCTGATGTGTCAATTTTTTTAAATAGCTTTGAATGAAGAGTTCAATAATATCAATGTGATTACGTATGAAAATACTATCGGAGACTAGGCTGTGTCTAGTCAACAACCTGAGTGCTAAAATTTTAAAAAAGTTCCTAACTACTCACTGAACGTAGTTTATTGGTTTATATGATAGGAAAGGCTAACATCAAACATAACCTATAATCGCTACAACCATAATATAATTGTAATTTGGATTTGTTTTGTGCTTTTTCTATTCATGAATGTAAAATATCTGTTAACAAAGAATTTTTAACAGTAGTGGAAGCGGTAGTTTCGTCTGATGATAACAGTAGTATTTATGAATTTTCTTCGATTCGTTGACTGAACGCTTTCTGATGCTTTCTGATCACATTAGGCACATTTAAAATGTGACCACTATTACCAATCAGCTGATCGGTCACAGCACTAATTAATAAAGGAACTTTTATTTTAAATGTATCCAATCTATCGAATTACTTTAAACAACGATTGAAAATCATTTAAGTAACTGTAGTAAAAGTAAATGTATTTTGTGAAATAAAGATAGTTTTTTAGTTGCAATTTTTTTATCAGAATTGTTGATTCCATGTCTGCAACATCTACATACATTCAACATTCGAAACAGACTAACTTTGATTGTGCGTTGCATACATGTTAAATATCGCATAGCACACCTGCTGTTGGATATACATATTTGTTAAAACCTTACACAGTGGCCCGACGAATATTTTATAAATATCTTTATCATTTTTTTTCTCGCGTCTGGGAAAGAATTTGCGCAAAATGTTTTGGATTTAAGTTTAATAAAATAATATCTTTCCATATTTCATAGTCTTTACTTTTATTTCAAATACACCCTGTATATAAATTAGCAGTAATTACTTAGAAATACAAAATTTTTTCTAAATATTTTTTTATGAATACCGTCATATACCTAAGTTTAGCCAGTTTGAACATTATGCATGCTAAAATTTATGTTTGTCGCGAAAGATTCAATTAAACGTTTCTAAAATAGAGGGAACTTTATTGGGCAATTCGAAAGAATTTCTTTTCAGTAAATAGTCTAATTCGAAATTATTGGTGCCCTATTATTTGTGTATTTGTCTAATGATACTGTTTACAAATTTATAAATGCTCGGTTGTCGTTTACGTTATCAAAATTTTGATAAATCATGCCGGGGTACTTTAATTAATACAAACTTATCACTACTAAAATATGGATAAACGATATTTGAAATAACTTTATGCGTAATTCAGTAGTGACACTTTAGAAAATTAAGCGACTTGGCATGACATCATTGTTATGATGTGTGTTGCATCCAAGCCACTCATTTGGCCTATAAGTACCATCGTGAGAATCCACAAAACGAAAAGCTCTAGAATGGTGGAAAACTCCTCAGGACAGGTCAAGATATTCATTAAATAATAAACACCCAAATTTACAGAAGACCTACTGAGCAATGGCTGGAGAACTGTCAAGTTAATTGTAGAGCTACTAAGAGGATACTGATAGATTCAATAAACATATGAGCAACCTCGGTCTGAAAATACTATGTGCAGATTAAATGCGAGGGCATAGCCAGACTGAAGGTAGAATCCATTAGCGAACCGTATGCAGGCACGACTAGCTTCATAAAGACAACCCCGCCAAAACTGGAAATTCTCATTGAACTCACTCGTTCCAGCTGTGCCCTGGAACGAGTCGTGTAGATAACAGAAATCCACAAAAAACCCATGGATCGCAGTGGAAAGAGGCTGCAGGGCAATCTCACTAATTATCTATCTATCTATGATGGGTTGGATCGATCGATTCACTGAAAAAAAATCCTAATTTACGATTGTTACGATATTTTCAATTTTTATGAAAATCATCAAACATGTATGCGATCGATATACTCGAAGTAAATGGCATGGTTGAGCACTAAATTTTAGGTCAACGGAATCATGCATTTAGGAATCTGACGCCGCAGATTAGAAATGATCAGAAAAACATGTTTATTAACTATTATTTCAGTGTGGAAAACTTGTGCAATGCTCAGCGTTCAACAGACATCAAACTAAAAGGCATTGTTTCAAATCTACGCAAAATTCTTTGCGTTCACGTAGTGAGAAATTCAAGACGTCGAATAAATTCTAAATGACGCAGCAGATGAGAAATTATCACTAAAAGCTTTAAGCGCTGAAGTACTTCTGACAACTGTCAAACTATAAGAAGAATTTTAAGTAGGTACTGCAGTTTTGTCTCCATCTATGATAGTCTGTCTTATGATTTCCATAATATGCTACATACGCAATTTTCGCAATTGGTGTTGATCGTTGTAAATGAGCAGTAATTTCTATTTTTGACATTACAACTTCATATTACCTATAGTTTTGATACTGGCGAAATTGAATACCAAGACAATTTATATTCACAATTCTAACTTTTGTTTTAAATCTTTGGTTAAATGATAAGAGGATCACTTTCATAAAACCGTGTCTTCACAGCTTAGGTGGATTACATCAGAAATCCTTGCGATTAACTGTTAATACCAGTTGCCTTGCCAATTCGTAGAAGTTTTATTGAAAAACACGTCATCTTAAAATAGATACATTTTTTTATTTAACTGTATAAAGCAAATACGCATAATCAAAAGATTCTTAATAATAAGTTATCGTTACACATAGGTTATTTTTATGCGTCATTGCTTAAATGCAAGTGGAAACTCTAACGGAATTTTCTCTTCTTGTCCCCACCTGCAGTTATAAATAAACCTAACATAGTGACTCCGAAATATTTTGAAGAATTAAACAGTAATCATCTTTGGCTAAAACCGTTTAATCACGGTAAACAAGCCCGGTGTTCTATAGTATTAGAAGCAATACAAACAGTGACATTTAACGATGAAAAATGCGAGTTAAGAAGATCTAATTTTATCTGGAACGACGAAGTATTTTTCGCATAAAATCTTGGCCACTGTTAAACGAGAACAAAATTTATTTGGCTTCCACCGCGCGGCAACACCGCTCACGTAGTGTAGCATAATACAAAAAAAACGCTAGCCCAAACATTCGGTGTCTATCCGCACGCTTCGACTCCAAAACAAACGGTGTGAACAACTGATATATTCTAATATCCCATTATCAACGAAATAATATACACGAAACGGTGTTCTATTCAATGCTAAAATCTCTGTGCTTGCCTGTGATTATGGTTATCGAGATTACAGCGGACTCAATGACGTTACCGCCAGTGTTTGATTGTTTAAGTAATGATGTTCATTTTTTTCAAGTGAAAAATAGTAGCAGGTAGTTTTAAGAAGATGCACTTGTTATATATTTAAGCTGCTGATCTATCATCATTTTAACGTAAGTGCCTTACTGATTATATGCGAATTTTGTAGATACAGATATACATATTTTTGTTTAAATTTAAGACAATACTAAATTCGTTTAGCAAACAAAAACGTTGCAAAAAAATAATGTGAATATGTATGTAAAATGTTTAACCTTCCTGGCCGTCCAAAAAGGTGAAGAAAACAAGTCGAATAGGTCCAATTATACTTTCTAAAATTATGTGTTGTGTATAGTAACAAAAATCTTTTTAAAAAAAGCAAAAATACGCGCACAAAATTGTGTATAATAAAGTGTTTGGAACTAAGAAAGTCGTTCGTGATAATGTGTAAATACTTAAGAACAATGCAGTATATAGGGTTCACTGAACTGTCCAATAAATTTTCGTTATTATTACTTTTACGTTTTCTTTATTCAACTGCATCTAAAATCTCAAAGAATTCAAATAATTTATTCTATACCATAACAATTTTAAATCTGGAAAACGAATTATTCGCAGATTGTATTACATATATTAATTAACTATAAAGTTTATCTTTTAGGCTGCTTTTGACTTCTTACCGTCCACTTCCTGGTTAACCACAATAATTAATCTTTGATGGATATCCTGATCATCATAAATCTTACAACTATATTTATGCGGACTCTCTCCTGTAGTCTTTTTTTATGTTTTTTTAGATCCCTTCAGTTTTCTTCGTAAGCATATTTTCATTATTTTAAAATATTTTGCATAGAATGAAAGCTAATATCTAAAGATTCACAACTATTAAGTGACTTGCACTAATCTACAAGAACTCTTATCATCAGTAAACAATGAGTTTATTATACGGCTATCAGCTGTATGTGATACGAAGAATTAACTTTCGGAATGCACTACATTGCCATTTTGTCTCAAATATAATTGTTTGTTATTAAGAGAATCAAACGCGTTTGTGTATAGCTAACATTCTTCTTGATATACAGTATGTGCCAAAGTATACAACACCGAAAGTACTGACATATATTACTATAATTTATACAGAGGTTGCTGCTGCATATTCCTGAAAAACAAGACTATCTTCTCGCGAAAATGATTAAAAGTTCTGGGTGGGTTTGTACTGCTAAAGTCTTTCTCCTTTAACATACTCCATACGTAGGCATCTGGTGGTGTAAGATCAGAGTTGGGTAATTGAAATTAGAACTGCGGGAAATGATGCGTCCTTCAAAAGTTTCCTGCAGTGTGACTAATCGTCCTGTTGAGACCACTAATTTTCCATTCGAGCACATTATTTAAGAAATCTGGATCCTCGTACAGCATAGCCAAAAACTGTCCACAATTCTCAAGTTGGGCATTCATCGTGGTTTGTCAATCGTTGTCCAACCTGAATTCGGTACCGAAATCGATCTATATCTTTGAACAAACACCGAATCGACAACTGCCGATATTCAACTACAATGCCGTTCGCCAAAGACTACGGTTCGGTGATTGCAAAACCTGATTAAGGACACGGCATGGTTCCCGTTTGTTCTCACAGTTACTAGCCTACCAGACCTTCCCTTCCGTTGGCACAATACATAGCCAGAACGACGAAATTTCTCCACAATAGAAAGCATAACTATATTGGTTGGTGCCTCTTTATGAAATTGTTCGCGATATGTTTCCGTCACTAACTTCAAATTCGGATCATCTTGTTTGCCATTTCTGTACGATCGAAAATAATGCTCAACAATTAACACTTTTTCCTCAATCGTGCGACTCAATATAACATCACATAAAAACGTTGTTGCATTACTAAAAACACAACGCTGCCAGTATCATACGTCAAAAAGCAGACATGCGCATAACAGTGGTGCGCAATTCAGTATTGTATATTATGCCCCTTACCGTACTTTGACACATATAAAATTATTCTTCTTGTCTTCCATCCTATCTCATCCCAAATGCGATGTCTCTGGGTACTGGTCAACTCAATACTTGTTCGTATGTTTTGAATGATGTGCCATTTCCGCTGCCGCTGGGTATAAAATTTAATTCTGCCAAAGTTTTTTCATTGTAATAGTTAGAACCACGCAGGTGCAGCATACTAACTTATTCCTATTCGAAATTGATAATGTGGATGACTAAATGCGTGTTGGTTCTGCTTAATTCATTGTAACAATGAAAGGCAAAATATGATATGACGAAGATAAACATGACTGACAAAATTTTTCGTGAACTATTCTTGGTTTTGAAAACAGCAATGACAATTTTAACATCAAATTACTCTCCTTTCTACAATTACTTGAACAAAATAAGAATTAACGAAGCACTAACTTCGGTATCATTATTAATACGTACATATTTGTAATTATTTTGTAGTAAATTATTGAAAGTAGGTTTTGAAAATCATTGTTTACTGCGTTAAAGTCTTGCAGGTGTTATGTAAACAATTTTGCACTAGATGTTTCGCTGGCCATACTATTAGCTTCTTCGTAAAGTTTTTAAAGGCTTTAAAAACGTGAGTGTAAACTTATGTATGCGACAACACCCGCAAAACTTATAAAATAAGTAAAGTAGCAGTAATAAAGTATTTATAAAATATTGGTGATCTCTTTTCTATATAAACAAACCAAAAAAAGAGATTATCTAAAAAACAAAATATCAGATATAGATTATTAACTAAAAAGTACTTTTCTGATGTTTAATTCAGTGTGTCAGCCCAAAGATTATCTTTCAAATAACTAATTTCTTTTTAAAAGTGTTCTTAATGAAAATCCGTTTTTCTTTGGAATCAAATCAATTTTAGGCTTTAACTATATTTCTTTCTATTTACAAAATTCATGTTGCTATTTATAGAATTTCGAGAGAGGGAGAGAGAGAGAGAAATCCCGTAAAATATGTATTTTGTTTTTCTCAAAACAGTTGTTTTTCGATCAACTATATTTTAACATTTTTGATAAACGTGTTTACAAACTAGTCACAAAGCTGATATAAATAGTTATCATATGAAATAACACATTAGTCCCAGAAAAAACAAGAACTCTTTTAAAAATAACTAAAATATTTTAAACAGTAATTAAATATACAAAAAATTTCGACAAAAAATGTATTGGTGTTACATTAGCTTGTAGCTAAGCTTCATATTCAGGCATATTTTGCAATATTTTATCAATACATAAGAAAATGAAGAGCATGTGTCCAGCTCCGCCCTTTATAAATTAAAAAAAAACGTTATTGGTTATTTGTTTGTGATCGTTTGCGCCGCAAATAAAAAGTTCTGTGGTTTCATATTAACCGAATTACAGGGCATTCTTTTTAGCAGCCCCAGGGATATGCTACCTCGTCACTATTAAATTTCCAGATTTTTTATAGGTGATTAGTTTGCTATGTTTGTTTAAAACGTGATCTTACACTATCCGGGGAATATTGCGTTCTTTATAGCGGGGCTAGAGCTAATCCGCGACAATAGAATTTGAAAATTTCATGTAGTAGATTCGTTCGTGTTCATCTATACAGCATATTGATTGATTGATTGATTGATTGATTGATTGATTGATTTGCACACTGGGTACTGATCAGGTTTCGCGTCATCCCCTTAACACCGCGGCCTAAGGCCTATTGTATTATGCCGTACCTAGTGAATTTGTTTACAAAAACAGGTTTGTCCCCTTTACTAGGTTTAATAGCCTGGATGGTAAATCTCTTTCCGGTAGACCTGTTGGTTGGTTAGTTTGTTCCAAAAGCCACTGTCTCCGTTGTACCAATGCAGCGCATTCAAATACAATGTGGTAGGATGTTTCCTCCACCTCTGGAGATAGGTTCATCTTTAAAGATTCCGATTCTATGCAGGTATTCCCTTGGATAGCCGTGTCCTGTTAACTAGCTCGTCACTGTTCTAAGCTGTACTCGGTTAAGAGCCAGTACATCCGCTGCTAACTGCTGGGATGGCTGCCTCATCATCCGTTTGCTGTGTAACTGCCTTTCAACGTTGTTCCAGTGTGCCTGGTGTGGTTTTGTAATCCACTCAGTTACTGCACCACGTATTGCAGTCTTAGGTATCGCCAGACCCGGTTCCGGTCCAGTGAATTGAGTTGCAGAGCCTCTTCTTGCGGGTTTGTTTGCGACTTCATTGCCTGGTATGCCCTTATGCCCCGGCACCCACACGAAAGTGACTTTGTTGTGTTTTGCCAGAGTTTTTAGGTTTTCCAGGCAGTCCCAAGCTAGCTTTGAGGTTATCTGATAGGATACTAGAGTTTTTAGGGCCGCCTGACTGTCCGATAGGATATGTATCAGCTGACCCTTTGGCTGTCTATCCAATGCCCTGCGGGCACATATCTCTATTGCTAATATTTCCGTGGTATATTGCCCTAATATCATGTATTCTTCATGATTTAGGGTTTCGCCATATATACCTGCCCCAGAACCCGTCGTTCTCTTTGACCCGTCTGCGTACCAGATCTGAGTTCGGATTCCAGGTTTCTGCTTTTCACTCCATTCCTCCCAATCTAGGACAACCTTGAATGGTTTAGCAAAGGAGAGTTTGGGAATCATTGTATCACAGCCTATTTCAAAAATAGGGTTTGTTATCTCAGTGGTTATTCTGGCATGCCCCGAAGTATTCTGGGTTCTCCAGTTTCCACCGCATTTCAGTCTATGTGCCCCTATTCTTGCCTCCCCCCTTATGTAAATGTCCAAGGGGGGCAGGTTTAGCATGGTCTCCATAGCAGCTGTTGGCGTGCGTTTTGCAGCACCAGTGATACACAGGCAAGCTAACCTCTGAACCTTTGCACATAAAATGTTTTGTTAGCCGCAATTCATTTAGCCTCAATTCAATGGTGACCACGCTGACATGTCTTTGATCTAGTCAAAAAGGCACTATAACTATCACCTATCTTGGTTTTTTTTTAATTCCTGGCGGGCCTTGAGACATGCACCTATGAAAATGAATCCGACAATACAAACTTTACATATTTCAACAATTACTGCGAGAAAATACTTATAAAACGTGAATAATCTTAGGGTTTATCAATTGCACTCTGTTTTCCTACCAATTCGTATAGGTATTTATGTTAAAGTCTAGCACTTGAGCAACTCATAGCACCGTCTGATCTTCCCCTAACTTTCCGCTAACTTTTGACTAAGCACCAAAATAATATCAAACAAAATGATTAAAAGCTGGTAGAAGCCATTCTCTGCGTTAATTGTTAATAATACGAAAAAGCAGCATCAAAATTTAGTTGTTTAGTAGCGTCACAAAAATAGCAAACATCGTTAGCAAACTTAGTTGGCGAAAAATCGATGGTGTCAAATCACGCCGTCAGGTCATTTCATAACGAAGCAGAATGTTGAAGTAGGTTACTCAATTGTGTTAAGGTGTACTTCTTAATATCAAAAACGTTCGGTCTTAGCCATCAAAGCACAACTTTCCCACAAACTGGGCATATTGTAGAACATTAATAGAATAATTGTATGTCTCACTATCTTTTTTTGTTTCAGGAACATCCAAAATTATTCTTGTCATTGTTTCTTCTTCTCAACATAATGCCGGCATTACTGCTTGAACGGCAATGCGGCTACCTCATGGGAACTCAGATCATCTCATGTGAGAATGCCATCACTTCCATAAAAGATGTAACGGATCTCATAGATATCGATACGAATGTCGTCATCATTAAAGGAGGCCATAGTCTAAGAATCTCGCGTGCTTGTCACAAATACGAAGGTTGCAAACATATCAGTACATACCAAATATCTAAAATTAACGATTTGGACATCGAGCCTGACGGATTTTCCGGTTTATCTAACCTTGTGCATTTGAGGTTCAACGATAATGGTCTGTATAGATTGGAAAATCGAGTGTTCTATGGGTTGGAAAAGTTGCAGCACTTAGAACTTACAAATTGCAGCATTGAGCATATTGCAGATAAAGCCTTTGAAGGCCTTAAAAGCCTGGAAGTTTTAGATCTGGCAAATAACGAGATCAAAACGATAACACCAAAAACCTTCAAGGATCTGTCGAATTTAAATTCTCTCGTATTATATGATAATCAAATTGAAAAGCTTGATCTAAATTCTCTTGCGAGCTTGGTAAATTTACACCATTTAGATTTAAGTAATAATAAACTTAAACGTATTGATACTAGAGTATTTAATAGGATACCTCAGTTAACTTATTTATATTTATCGTTCAATCAAATTGAAGTTGTTAGTGGTAATCTCGAGTGTGCGAATTTAAAATTCTTATATATAAGGCAAAATAAATTACAAGAAATTAAAGAAAAGTTTTTGATGTTTTCACCAAATTTAGTTGACATAGATTTGTCGTACAATATTATCAATAAAATTCACCCTAGGGCTTTTACGAGTTTGGATTCGTTGATGAATTTGAATTTAAGGAACAATAGTGGCATTAAAGTAGATCAGTTGATTTTCGGAAGGCAACAGCCATTTATAACAATTTAGTTAAAGGGACGTTCAAACTGTTTCAAAATTAATATCTCTCCTAGATATAACAACAATGAATGAAAATTCAATGAAAGTTTATGTAATTCTTTTCCTATCGGAGAAAGAGATAAAATTTTTGAAATAAATTGTTCCTCTTAAAGTTTGTAAATATTTTTTTTTATATATTTATAATGTAATTAATGTATTTAAGTGAGAATAAAAGTTATAGAAACAGTAATCTTCGTAGTTTTTATTGTATATTAGCGATAACTTGAACTCTAACTTCCAATTTTGTTATAGTTTCTGTGTTTTCTTTAACAAATTAAAAGTCTTCATTGATTTTAGCAAAGTACATGACAGAGTGTGAATAAAATTTTGGGTTTTTATTAAACATTATTGCAGCTTAAAATAGCAATACCTACATCCCCAACAAAAATTAAATGCATCATAAAGGCCCAAAATACAAGCTACTATATCTATATACAGTGCTATTATTTTACTATGCAACATATTCCTATATGAAACGCGAAAGAATATTTGACGTATTTCAATTGACATTAAATATTAATTATTCTTGACGCTAGGCTAGTATGTATAATGGGTTGCCTATCGTATAATGCATTGACTCGATTATTTTAAAATGCAACATAGGGATATGTTGGATAATAAAATAATAGCACTGTATATAAGCAAATCTCTCAAGTTACTTCTCAGAGTTATATTAGTTCTATAACTTCAGAAATATTAAACACCTAAGTGATAGAAGCAGGTAAAATATAAACTAATGGAACATACACGCAACAGGTACAGTTGCGGCTGCTAAACATTAAAAAAAAATCTAATTTGCTCACAGAAAAACCCCAATTTAGAAACAAAATTTATAATAAAATCTCACCACGAAGTGAATTCCAACAGAATGAAAATTCCGCAAGCTCCTAGAATTCAAATCAAGGCTAATATTGCAGAAAATAAAAGAAATAATTTAATAAATTTGATGTCTTATGCATAAAAAATTACAATTTTATTTATATTCAACCATATTATATGAATGTGTGTAGTTCTGACTGTATGAAGCAGGTAAGATATTTTGAACTGGAAGAGTATGTTGGGTAGCCTAACAACGGTTAATTTATTCCCTAGTTGTGGTTGTATTTGTTCGACAAAATGCATTATAGCGCATACAATGGCGCAGCATTCAAGACTGGATATTGCAATATTTTGGAATTGTAAATTATTCAAAATTAGCTTAGCTCTGAATAATGATGACGAACGTTTGTTTTAACTTTGTTTAAACTTTGCTGTGAAACTTAAAACTTCATACCTCACTTCACAGATTATATTTTTAAGCCTGACTAATATAGAATTTGCTACGTTAATTGCGGAAGTCAAAAATATTACGTTCCATTTTAACGAAAATAATTTTCTAGTTTAACTTTAGTAATATTTGTTTCTCATTAAAAGAATCTTACGTACAGTATTCAATCTCTTGTAACAGTGGTTTAAACTTACATATGTATGTAGGTATATACAAAATAATGTTGTAAGTTGTTGGTCTTGAATCTAAAGCAAATTATTTTAATTATTGTACCTACATATTGTAATAAGAATCGTAGATAATATGGAGAAAATTAGGATATATTATAAAGGTAGTAAATCTTGTCTAAAACATTGTAGAAATGTACGACTACATACTAGAATCTATAAAACTTACAGCAGAGTACGTGGAATATACAGATATATATATGTATATGTAAAGGCCACCTGAATGTTTGGGAAAATTATTTCTAATGTTTTAAAAAGAGCTTATACAGCAGTTCTTTGAACATCTATTTTGCTTTTAACAGAACAGAAGCAAGGACTTTTTTGGGAAAAACTGATTACCCTTTACAGTAATGTGTCTACTCTCAGCTACCAAAGCTTGTTTGCTGTTACGGTCATATGATATACCTGCTCTCTGTGACCACAACATGGAACCGTATTGCCTATACATAAGATGTGAACTAGAATAGAAAACAGGTCGCCTGTGTTGCATATTATGTTAGTTCGAAAATTGGACGGGCGAGTTTCGTGAAGGAGGGTCTTCAAAACCAGGAAAGCTATCAGCCTTAGATTAAGGTAAAAAGTTTAAAGGTAAACTAGATATATTGCCGCAATGAAGGTATTAAAAGTGTGTTCGGTCAGAAAGATTAGGGACGGAAGACTCCAAACTAATTATTTTTGCGATACATCTAGTGGAAAACGAGGACTGCATATTGGATACTGCTTTCACGTAATGGAGAAATATAAAATATATTTTTTACATAAAAACATGTGAACACATGAAACATTGAAAGACGCTACTCTCTATACAGTATCATGAAAAAAAATACTAAATCTTGCAAAGGGTTAATAGCTGGTAGATGTCAAGCCAAGAGACCTTCGCAGTATGCATGGATTTTTAGAAAACTGTCTATTTATCTATTATTCTATTATTTTTTTAAACTTTGACGTTCATAAAGTTAAGTCCTGCTTCCAATAGTTCGGAAAAAACTCTTTTGTAAAAACAAAAAATATCTAGCGACAAAGAAATCTTCATTAGTACATACATACTTTGTTTTAAAATAATTGTGTTTTTTGCTTCGATAACAGAGGACAGGTGTGTGTGCGTGATGCCCCCCATAGACAATTTTGGATATTCACAGTTAGATGTTGTTTTTTAAATTTTTAATTGAAAAGCGAAACACATAATAGCACTCGATCATTTTTGTTATTGTAACAATCATTGTTGTTGTACATAAAAAGAAACAAGATTGATCTTTAGGGGATTCGCGACCCCTAAATAATCCGTGGATTGCCTTATTAAGCCGTTGTGTAAACCCTTGCGCCACGGCCACTTGCAGTCCTGTTCCATGTTAACAGCCTCATTAGAAATTCACGTGCAATAGATTTAAAAATAATAATTTTCTGGCTTTATTAAAATGCCTTTCTTTGTACTATGGTTGTAGAAATATGCATCGTTAGCCCAGTTATAATAGGTTTGTTCCAACAAGAATACGAAACTATTAGTAATAGTTGCAAACTATCAAGATTCTGCGCATTAGTAATTTTGCCGTTCCAACAAACCAAACTACAATTTGCAAACTGAAATTTGATGTTCCAAGTAAATCAATAATCTATTGGAAACTGTTTGCTGATAGTCAGAACAATTTGCGAATTCTTTGCCGATTTTCACAGTCTGTACTTTACCTATGCGAAGCTTATTTCATTTTACATTGATACTTTATAATTTCGAGGTTAGTAGTTACTCATTTAAAACGACGCCTTTGAGCACTCAAATTTTGTATATATTGGAAAGATTTTTTGTATCTTAAATTCAATTTCTTTACAGTAGAAAATAAAATTTCAAGTTGTTTTTTAAAGCGTTCCAACAAAGGCAAATTGCAAACAGTTGGAAATTAATTTCTGATTGCGCATGCGCACTAAAATAAATCTGCAAACTATCACAAACTGTATGTTGGAACAAACCTAATATGTGGCATTTAAAAAATATTCATCGAAAACCGAATGTATATATTCCCCCTATGTCCCGCTCGGCGTGGAAACCCTGTATAGGAGCTATGTTGTATTTTTCTGTGTTGTGTGTTACATATTTGTGTTTTAGTTTTGTTAGTAACTGTAACCAAATTCCGCCTAATAGAAAAACACAAAGATAGGCGGAGTATCCAGAAATGGAAAAAAATCTCTTTGAGTGGTTTTGTAAACAACGTTTCCGGCATATTCCTATATCGTATGAAATTGTGTCCGCAAAAACAAAGCAACTGTATCAATCAGTATATGGAAAAGAAAATTTCGAAGCAAGTCGAGGTTGGATTGCAAATTTCAGAAAAAGGTATGGTTTGCGTTCATTAAAGGTATTCGGCGACAAGTTGTCTAATGATGAATCTGCTGTTGATCCATTTTCATCAGGCTCCATCACAAAACATTAGAGAGCTTAATCTGGTTCCAACCCAAATATATAACGCCTGCACCAGGTCGGAAGATAAGCAAAGAGCGTGTTACATTTTTAGCGTGTGCAAATGTTGGTGGCGCGCACAAACTTCAACTTTCAGTGATAGGGAAAGCGCAAAATCCAAGAGCCTTTAAAAATCAACACATAATAGTGCAGTATAAGTCATCCTTTAATGCTTGGATGACGGCAGCTATATTTCAAGAATGATTTCACAAGTCATATGTGCCACAAATAAGAAAACATTTAAAAAATCAAAATCTGCCTGAACGTGCTCTTCATCTTACTGACAATGCTTCGCACCAGGGATCTATTGAAAACCTGACTAGTGATTATGGTCACTTCATCGAACTGCACAGCACTTCTGCAGCCAGTGGAGTGAAATGCATTAGATTGATTAAATTATTTTACCGAAAAAGTCCCTTGGCACATATATTATCTCAAGACAATGAAAGTGTCGCTCAGCTGTTGAAAAACATAAATCTGAAAGATGCTGTTTGCTTACTTAGCAATGCAAAACGGTTTAAATTCTGATTTAGAATAGGAAACTGAGGATTTAACCCCTTAAGTATTTGACTAGAATATGAAACTACCCTCAAGCATCTTTCACACATGCTAAATACTTTAAATAAAAAAGACAGTTTTGATGGTGCAGATATTAATAACGAATGTATAGAAAAAGACGAAGACTTGCTGCCAAATGAAACATGGCTCAATGAAAAAAGTGACGGCGAAGCTGAAATTGTTAGCAATAATTTTTCAGTAAAAAGCAACGAGACTGAAGAAACTAATGTTCCCCTCCATGATATTCTAGTTCTTCAAAGGCTTAAAGAAAAAGCTTTCATGAAGCAGTACAAGGAAGCGAAACAAAAAACAATCACATGTTTTTAAAAAAAATAATGTAATAATATTGAAAAAGAAAAACAATAGGTAGATATTAGTTTTTGTTTAATATTCTATGTTTAGTGTTCTGAGTTTTGTCATTTTGTATCTATACTTACTAAAGTGTACATTTAGAATGAAATGGTTTTTGTACAGACAATATTTATATATAAACTGCTTGCTTTAGTAATTCGGATTTTTTGCTGATCCCAATCAGCTCGGGTTTTATTAATCCGGATTATCGAGGTTGCACTATAGCTAGTTACTCGTGTCCGAGTTTTAGACTGATGTCGAATTTGTCTTCAGTTGTCTTAGTTTAAATATCACTTTTAAATGTTTTTGAATTTGTTGTTAATTTTTAGAGGAATTTGTATAAAAATGTGTTATTAAATTAATATTATTGTTATGCAGTTTTTTGTGAATCCATAATATTGTTGCATTTTGTTTGCAAAATATATATACTATCCATACCGCCCGAGTTTCAATGTGAGTCACTGTAACTTTTCATAATTTGTTTCCAAAGCAGAACTGTTAAATTAAAGGCGTTCTTTAAATAAATATTTCAAATAAATATTTTGTGTATTTCTTTCTAAATAGGTATAAGTAAAAATATACATAGGAGTGCAATATAATTTCTAACTATACCTCTAATATGAAAAATAAGGTTGCACTTCAAAACATGAGGGTATTCAATACAATTCTAGGAATACGAATCAATATTATTCCGGGTTTCAAACTCAGATGTTATGTCTGCCCCAGGTGCGTCTAGCCTATCCGTAAAATAATAATCAAACTGTACCCGACAACCAGCCCGTAAATTCAATGCCAGAGCTTCCCTATGTACAGTCGCAACGCAAGTTTCAGGAAGAATTCAGATATCAAAGCTGCCCTTCTCCATCTAACGCACAAATAAGCTAAAAGAGAATGGCAGAATAGTAAAGGACAACTGTTATGCACGTGTCTGTGCAGTATGCACACAACACAAGAAGCCGTGCTGTTTGCTAGCCGAGCAATAAGGTGGGGTCGGATAAAAAAATCGAACTTCTGCATCCACGAAATAGAATATAATCGCACATCAGCTATAATGTGGCTGTAAGTACCGTGTTGTAAGGCAGACGAGCATACCACGGCGGAATATAAAGTCCACCGCGTGTTCACGATTTCGCCAGTAACTCAGTTCGCAGGGAACTGTTTTGTGCGTATTGGTTACGTGCAAAATGTGAATCTTATTTACGTTTGAGTTGAGCACGTGGATCTTTTTTCAATATGCGATGTCGCGATTACTATAAGAAGAATTAGGAAAAAGTTGAGGGTTGTTGTGTGATAAAAGAGAAACAAATTGATGTTTGGTTTAGTAGCTAAATAATTTGAACAGTAATATTTTGGTGCGGCAGATTTGGACACTTAAGGTAAAAGTTTTTGATATTGCATGTATGTATGCAAAATTTGAGATTGAGTTGGTATTGTATAAATTTAAGAAACACTGCAAAAAATAACGGGTTTCATAGCAGTTGTTAACAGTGAAGTGATTTTTTTGCAGTCAAACAAGTAATTTTTGCTGTATCTAAACATATTTTAGGGCTTTTGATATAAATTAAAACAATTTATGTCAATTTTTTCCGAACATTTTTAGTTAATTTCAAATGAAGATTTAAACAAGTTACGTACAATAAAGTGTTAAAGTGTAAATTTTAAGGATTTTATGGGATTTGAAGCATTATGTGGGCATTTTATAATCATAATTGAATGCTTTCGATGTAATAATTATTTTGAACAGCTGCACAGTCAGCTAAAAAAGAAACACATGCAATTTTATAGCTTGCAAATTATATTATATTCAGCATGGATAATACCTTTAAACAGATTTATTTTCTATAAAGAAGACCATGAAATTAGTAATTAATAAAGTGTACAAACTTGCAACTGCAAAATTCGATTCGATACACAGTAGAAATATTCTTTTTCGTTACATTATTGTTTTTAAGCAAGCATTAAATTTGTATTAAATTAGTTTTGATATAAAACTTATATTACACACGTTTATAAGCAAGAAGTTTTTTTGAATTTGACGTTGGTGTAAATGGCAGAACTAATGCGCAATTCTTGGTGTGAGGTTGTAGAAGCAGAAGAGATAGATTTCATATCATTTTCTTAGATTTTGCAAATACCGAGGAAGCTACATGTTTCCAAAAAAAGCTCTTGCTCATTTCAAGGTGGATGAAAAGTGAGTCAAATTAGGAATAAAGATGTAAATTGCTTCGACTTTTTTCCCAACGTTTCTGCCGTATAACAAACTTTCCTGTTTTGGTGATGATTTCGTTTGGGCTGTTCCTGCCATCCACTTTCCCTGAGCTAGGGAACACAAAAAGGCCGCAGGGTTGCCAAGTCAGGTGCTAGCTGTAATTTGTAGTGCAATTCATATGATTGAATTTGGAGGTGCGTTATCATGGTGCCAATAATATGTTTTCTTCAATTTATTATCAAATCGGTCTAAGATTTCTTTTAGCAAAATGTTTGTGAGGAGTATTCACTCCATATCCCAAAAAATTGTAGACATGACTTTTCTGGTCGAACAAAAGGTCTCTGTCTTCTTCGAAAGGAACCATTTTTTTGCTTGCCGTTTTGTCAGCTGCGTATAATAAAGCACCCGGGTTCCGTCAATGTTGATTATTCAACGCAAATTCCTGCGCATTTTGCTTAGTAATACCAAAACTGCTTCGATATTAACAGGACGTATTCGCTTATCCACCATAAGCGGCACACGTGGGATCGACATCTTTGCATATAACATTAGTAAAATGTTGATACGTCTACATCAGTCTCTGATATTTTGTACTATTTAGTTCGGCAATCACCAAGAATTTTGTGAACCATTTCGACTATTTTCTGACTAGGCTCGGTGAACGGACTATTCCGTACCAAAAGTCTATATTATTTTATGGATGTCATAAAGGGCGAAGGATTCCTATAGATAGCTTTTAACTGCAAGTTTCTGCCCTTGAACGATTTGGACTTGATTTCCGCTAAGCTATATTAACAAATTAAACACTCAGAAACTACTCTGGTGTTGACAGCGCTTTTGGATTACCATCTCATAATTTTCTCTTTAAGTGCTTGATTATATCGTTTAACCCCACAAAATGCATTTCTAAAATGTTTATACTCTAGACCAGGGCTGTCAAACTCAAAGGCTAACTTGGGCCAAACAAACAAGGTGGGCCACAAAAAAAATATTAATAGAAACATAGGTTTTATTTTAAAAAATATATTATAATAAACATATACATGTAAAAGAACAGGGAATTTTAATGCTTACGTTCTGACACTTGACATCTCCTCTCTGCCACTAACTTTTCTATTTCGGGAGAAATTTTGTTCGCCGTAATTACTTTCAAAACTGACAAGATGAGCGTCATTAATATTGTTTCTAACGGAAGATTTATTTCCTTTCATAACTGAAAATAACTGTGCTCGCATCGATACGTACTTCCAAACATGGCAATAATTTCATATGCCCATTTTCGAGTATTTTCAAACCTGGCTGGTAAATGTTTGTAAAATTCAGACACACCCATTTCAATGAATTTTGCCTTAAAATATAAGTCGCACTGAATCTCGATCACCTCCATTTCCATATGGCTTGGTACTGAGTCTATGTTTATTGAGAAAATCGAAGAAAACAAACAAAACTTATCTTCCAAGGAATTAGAATCTTTAAATCTTGTTTTAAATTCAGTTCTAAGATTTGATTTTTTTGGGTATTTTTGATACGATGCAGTATCATCTAAATTTGATTTGTTCGTGTTGCACGTCGGAAAGTGCGTTAAATCGTCTTTTTTCAGTTGCTTTTCCCACAGAACTAGCTTACATTTGAATGCTTTAATTATGTCAAACATGTCCATAATGATCTGATCTTTTCCTTGCAACGATAAATTTAAATCGGTTAAGTGTTTCGTTAGGTACATCAGCCATAAAAGATAAGTCTTGCAACCATACTGGATCGGAAAACAAGGTTGTGTCTTGATTTTTAGTTTTTAAAAACTGGCATGCTTCTTCTTTGAAATTCCAGAATTCTTCCTATCGTATATAGTTTTGCTTCGGTTATTATATTATACAGGGTGTCCGCGATATACAAAGCATGCTTTTAAGGGATGATAGCTACAACGATTTAGAAACAAAAACATATAATACACCATGGGTCTATCTGTAAGCGTAAATGAGAAAAAAAAATATTTCTAAAAAACCTTATTTGGTCAAACTGTACAAGAAAACTCATCCATATTGCCTCTTAAATAACCAAAAAGCCATATCAAAAATTTAGGGTTGAAAATAACTGAAAACAATGATGAATACGAATTATTTAATACTTTGAAATTGAAGCGTGGTACCATTTCTTTTACACCATACTGTACACGTATTCAATAGAAGCACAGATGCAAGCCAAGCATCATCTGTTTATACGACCTTGAACTACATTAAACTATTGTATCGTACGAACTCAATGGCCATACGTTTTAAAATAAAGGTACCTTTCCGTTTTTTTTTAATAATGTTATGACAATAAAATCGATGTTATGTTGAAGTTACAGTGAAAAGGGCGTATTTAATAGCAGCCTCCGATCGGTAAAAGTTGAGGGAAAATCGCATTGAATGAAAACAATGTAATTACTGCAATTATGTTATGGCGCTTTAAACTCTTTCGTAAAGGCTACTACGAAATTGAGTTCTTTTCTTTTATTTGTGATAAATTGGTGGTCCTAAAAAGGACTTTTTTGAGAGACAGAAGAAAATGTATTATAGGAAAGGCTCGATGTGTTGCCCATTTTCAAGAACACACGCCTGTAATCGTCGGGTAAATCCTGCACTGATCGGCTGCCGGTGTACAGTATGCGTCGAAGTTTGTGACATGAGAAATAATTTTTTTTCTCCTTTACGCTTACAGATAGAGCCAAGGTGTATTATATGTTTTGTTTCTAAATCGTTGTAGCTATCATCCCTTAAAAGCATGCTTTGTATATCGCGGACACCCTGTATATTATTGTGTGTTAATGTATTGGCCGGGACGCAAAAATGTGCGCCTCGGGCCGCCAGTTTGACACCCCTGCTCTAGACTATCCACTATGTTCATTACAGTCAACTTTGTTTTGCAACGCATAATCTGTATAACCTTTAGGAAGAATTTTTCTCCATCAACTATCATTTTAACAGGTCCGTAGAAAATGTGACCTAGCTCTAAACACATACTTGATAAAACTCTAAAACTAAGTAATTAGAGTCATAAATGTTATTCAGACAAAGTTGCAACAACGCTAACGTGCTTCACATTTTGATATGATCTTTACTAGTTTTCGTAAATCGTTTAAAAAGTCGCAGTTATTTAGCAATAAAGCATTTCAAATGACATATTTTCTAGTAAAATATTCTTTTACATATGTCTCTAGATAAATGTTTCCACAAAGTTTGCAAATATTGCTGGTCACTTTTTGTATTTTATTATACTGTTATATTTTCAGTGGAATTTTCTATTTTATAATACTAACCTTTAGATACTGAGAAAATGTCGTAAATGTTGGAAAATATCTTTGTATGTTTTGTATATGAAAATATAATTTTTCTTTGCAATTCTAGATTAACTGCAGTTAGAGATATAGTACATAGTTTAACTGTCTGTGTCCACAAGATTGCTAGGGATTATATAGCTCATTCTAGTAATATTATTGCTATTGATATACTACTTGTGTGGCACGTAGTTAATCAATTCTTCAGTTTATTCTAGAAGATTTTCATATTACGACTCATAAAATATAAAACAGTTCAAAGGGAAACTGCATTGTATCTCTCATCGATGACTGAATCTTGCAAAACTAAACAAACTTCCTGTTATTTTTTAATTAAGTTTACTTTAAGAAAAATATCTAATTACTATGCTGATATGTCACACTAATACCATATAAAATACATAATATAATTATATACAGACATCAACGCGTAAATTGTACTTTAAATATATGTACTAATAATATTGCGTTAGTGACAGTAGTGACAAGTACTGAATATGAAACATTATTACACGTTCAAGCTTTTATAACAATTCTTTTTTAAAAACTATATGATATAGATTTTAACCTTGATTATTTGTTATTGGAAAATCTAGTTTAAGGAAGTTTAAACTTTAAATAATTTGGTTTACATTCGTGATATTTTTATCCTGCACTTAAAGCAAGTATTTGATCAGAGATCAACTTCTTTCGAAATGTTTAACTTAAATATATTATCATACATAGAGTAGTGTATGTGTAAATAGGATTAAATCGGATTACTTTGAAGTGGAAAAGATATAATTTAGCACGAGAGATAAAGTTTGTTTAGAAATGTTACTACTTAATTAAATACCTCATTATTTATTATTCAATGCATTAAATTTCAGGCAAGTTACTCATGGCTTATGTATATACTATGAATCATGTCATAAAAGCAAGTAAAATTATATAGAAATGTTATCTGCAATGTATTTAAAAAGGAATGTAAGTGACTTTTTCTAAAAATAAGATCAAATTCAAATCAAAATAAAAGTGGCAAAATTGAGGAAGAATTGAATTGTCCGCAAAATTAAATAAAATTAATAAAGTAAATTAACTGAAGAGTGAAAAATAGATATGTAAGAGAATAGTAAATTTTTTATGCAATCATACGAGTTATTGACATTATAGGTAATTAGAAAGAGTTGACTCAAAATGTACAAGGCAAAAACTAAACATAAAACATAATTCAATTTTTAGGACATGTAGCGATTTATGTTTTGGTTTAGAGATCTTGGAACGATGTTCAAACCAACTAAAATATTCTTTATTTTACAAAGTTCTGAAGCAGTGCAAAACATAAACCTAAAACAATCACGTTAGTACGTGATTTTGTTATAGTTTTCCAACATCAATACACTGGAAATTCTCTGGTAAAATCAACATACTCATTATTAATATTATAGTCAAATATAGTAAACAGCATACATTTTTTTAGAACTATTTGATTTTCTAAAAAGAAAAATGCCAAACTGTTAAAATTTTCTGCTACTGTATAAGAGATTCGTTTGGGGTCTTGCAAAAACGTTCATTTCAAGCTTAAGTTACAAAAAGTTTTCTTGCATAAGTTATTGTACTATTTGTCATAATATAAAAACATTAATTTGTTATACTGAAATAATAGGCGCTCCCTATTCGAATTTCTACTTATGATGGTTTTGCACTTTTGACAACGTCACAGGAATATAACATATACAGCGAGAGCTCTCTCTAAACGGACATTCATGGTTCCAATGTTTTCATCTGGTTATGAGAGATGTTCGCTATTGGCATAGCTCAAAAATCCACTTGATGAAAAAAGGAATATTACGCTTTCATCAGCATTGTAAATATTCTCTGGTGGATACTCAAGAAATATAGATGGAAACTGTGCCTTCAACTGGTCGACGTCTATCTGACTTACATCTGAAGCTTCACCTGATATAAGTTGGTTTAAAAGTAATGTTATGTCTTTTAGGTCATTTTTGTAGTCATTCATCTGGCGCAGAAAATGCAGAGTATCCCATTTGCTGAGCTATTTATTGTTAGTTATTAAAACACATGTTGTCTATACGAGCCTTTAGGTTTTTCTTCTGGAGAATATTTGTACAAGATTACTGTTTGTGGCAGATATTTTCTTTATTTTTCGCAATTTCTGCAGCCTGTTTTCCACATATTAACCCTTGCAAAAGTTTGGGGTTTTACATACTTAGAAATTGTTTGGTGTCCCCTTATGAGAGATGTTCTGCATGAAATGTATCTATATGTATACAGGGTTTCCCACGGAACTGGCTAGTTAGAAGTTTTCGGACTTAACAAACAACTTCAGTTTTGAAAATTTTGGTTTCGCAATAATTTGGTACTTACCCTCTTTCTCAAATATTTCCAAGCTTCTTGCACTTCCGGTTAACCGCAAGTCGCCACGAACTTTGCTATTTTAAATGGAACACCCTATATATTATTACGGTTTTGAATTCAGCATCAAATTCTATGACGATTACTACTAGGGTTTTCTATACCTATCTTCAACTGTTTCTAAGATATTACGATTGTTATAAAAAAATTGACATTTACACTGTTATATTCAACTGATTAATTGTCACGTACTGCAAGTGCCAGAGTTTTGATGCTTTAAAACTGCCAAATACTAACATTGTTTCACTAAAACGTAGTAACATTTTTTCTTTATATCATACAGGATGTTCAAAAATTTATGCTATATCAAACAATTTTTAAAGTTGTGAAAGTATTTTTTTTCAAATTGCTGTAACACTCCCTATACCTACCTCCAATAGTTTTCTTTCTATTCCCATTTTATTTATTAATGCTTTGAAATGGCGGAAATTTTATGTAGTAACCTATGACATTGACATTACAATAGATTTTTGTTTTCAGGAAACATTATTGCTGTAAACGTTGACTGTTACGTATTTTGTGTTAGATAAGTATACATTATGATGTAATGTATAAACAAAATAATGGAAAATATTGCAGTTTACTCAAATCAGGATATTTTTAAATTTATTTTATAGAAGGAGATTACCAAAGAATTGTGGGAAAACTATTATTATTTAATATTCGTTTTACAAATTTTGTGTAAATATAATTACTGTTAAGTGTTGTATCTATGTACGTATTCAAATATATGTATTAAAATTGAGTTTTACAACTTGAAATATTATTACCTGTATCACTACCACTGCTACTCACTATCACTGTATTTTTAAGCACCTGTAAACGTTTTACTACATGTTGGTGTAATAGTGTCACTATTTGGCAGTCCTAAAATGCGAGACCTCTGGCATTTCTGATTTTGCTGGATCGAACACTAGTAGGTACTTAAGGAAAAAGTAATTCAAATAATCGGAATTTATTTACATCTCATATCGGTAAAAATGATTATTTCTTCTGTTTGTTATTCCCTCATTACTGAATTTTGATTTGTCATTCCAAATTATTTTAGACAAAAATAATTATATTCTTGAAGTCTAACGAAAATTGTCCCATACAATTCATTTCTTTTGACTTCATCTTCCTCCCGGAAAGCTTGTACTAGATTCTCCTAATAAGGATGCATCTTCTTCTGTTTCAGATTTCTGTGGACGGATGATTTTGAAATGTCCAAATATTCACAAGCAGCATAAATTTAAAATACTTATTCTGATTTGAGTAAATTCCAATATTTTCTTTTATTTTGTTTATAAATTACACAATAATGTATACTTATCTGACACAAAATACGTAACGGTTAACGATTACAACAATAATGTTTCCTGAGAACAATAATTTATTCTAAAGTCTAAGCTTTACTAGATAAAATATTATTCCGCTATTTGGAAGCATTAATAAATAAAATGGGAATAGAAAGAAAACTATTGGGGATAAGTATAAGAAATGTTACAGCAAATAGACTTAGAATTGAATTTTGCATCGAACAGTGTCAAATATACAGGGTGTTTCATTTGAAAAAAATGAGTTTTACTACTTTAAAAATTGTTTGATATAGTATACATTTTTGAACATCCTGTATAATATAAAGAAAAAATGTTACTACGTTTTAAGGAAACAATGTCAGTATTTGGCAGTTTTAAAATATCAAACCTCTGGTGCTTACAGTAAGTGAGAATTATTCAGTTAAATATAACGGGGTAAATGTCAAAATTTTTATAAAAATCGTAATATCTTAGAAATAGTTGAAGATAAGTATAGAAAGCCCTAGTTATAATCGTCACAGAATTTGATGCTGAATTCAAATACGTAATAATATATAGGATGTTCCATTTAAAATATCAAAGTTCGTGAAGACTTTCGGTTAACCGGAAGTGCCATTTTAAAAAGACAGTAATACTAAATTATTGTGAACCTAAAATTTTCAAAACTGAATGGTTTCGTAAAGTCCGAAAACTTCTAACTAGCCAGTTTCGTGGGAAAGCCTGTATACATATAGTAGAAATATAGTGCCCGTGTCTGTTCGGATAGTAATTTGTACTAAAATCGTACCGAAATACGTGTGTATAAAAAAAAATTGTCCGGTTACGAGAGATGTCTGCTTATAAGAGCTGCACGCGAGTGCAGGTTTCACTGTATACAATATAAAAAAAGGCTAAATCCACAATTAAGTGACATAAATGCAGTAAGTGAAGGTCAGAGTCTTAGGCGTAGATCCAATCTACTGCGCTAGGAACGCTTTCGTTGTAAGGAGACTAACATCAACGTTATAAAAAGAACGCGTAAAACAACGTTAATTTTTCTCAGAAACTAGGATTCGTTAGGATAAAGGCTCGAATCTGGGTACTCAGGAGAGGTTCCTTTATAACATAGTTGAGACCCATCAAGATCCGTGTCGGATAATCCTAGTGTTTCCTTTGTTAGTTATCGAAATATGTATCTAGTATTCGTACTTAGTGTTAGTGTTAGTGTGGTGTTGGCGAACTTTTGTGTGAAGAAGTACAAGAAGCCACAGTTCCAGTCGAAGTCTATATACCCTCATATATCTCATTCTCCAGAAGGTTTTTGCACTTATTACTCCTGAAAATTGCACTTATACTTCAGCATTAAGAGGTCCAATGAATATTTTATACAGAATGTTTGAGATACACGAATGTAATTTAAGGCAGAAATTGACTATTGTGTTCCTATTACGCAAGTCAACGTATAGCGTAGTCTGAAAATCTGCTGCTTATCTTAGCTTTTTCGTAGGTCAAATGAAAACGCTGATAAGTTAATAGTTAGCACCATACACCTTAAAAGTTATAATATAGAATAATATAGATTCTCACTTAGGCAGACCTACTAAATACGATTAAATATTATGTGCTATTAAATACATCTGTGAATTGATTACCGAATATCGAATGAAAACAAATTTTTACTAACTAAAATTTAAATAACATCCCTTCTACAAAGTATGTATTTACAAATTATATCTATATATTCAATCTATTGAGCAATTTCAGCAGCAAGTTTCAGTTTGAAAGAATTGAATCTTCTGCGTTAGCGCAACACCTTATTTAGAACGGACACCATATCGAAACACCATGAGAACTTGATGAGTGTGAAAGCCTGTACATAAGTAAATAGGAATGACAATTTTCTAGAATAACTGGCTCTCGAACCAGTTATTCTAGAAAATTGGGACCTGTTTAAAATCCTCTAACATGGTCAGCCGTTCTTAACATGTGTTAGCGACTAGTGTCAGCTTTAGGAACGAAATTATTACTGTTGTAAACATTTTTCCTCATTTGGTATTCGGTTGATAATGACAACCCAGGCGTCGCCGTCGTCGAAACAGGTGTACCGAATTAAATTAAAAGTTGTGGTGTTTGAAGTTACCGGAATTTATTTGTATTAGACAAGATCGCAGTCCTTGAAATCACAATTCATCTTTTTAGGCAACCTGTATTATTAGTTATTAGCAAGTGTCCTATAGTTTGTTTTGCGTCAACACAATATTTTAAGTCCAAGAAATTTTCTGACGAACCTATTGGTTAATTCATAAGTAATTATTTTCTAGTTAGACATACGTTCAAACAATATTTTGGTTTTTTCTTTAATTTCCCAAAAAAAATCAAATTTAAATATTACTTATTTTTACGCTATTATTATATTTACTTATTTTTACGTCTTTTTACTATGTAGTGGTAGAAAGTACAAAAATGTAGGCTAATCAGATCATATATTGGTATAATTGGTATAATTAATTAAAACTATTATATTTGTTTTGTCAAAATCATTTAAAAAGACTTGATGTTATTCAGTCCAAGGCCCTTAGATTGTGCGTAGGTGCAATGCGAAGTACTCCGATTAAAGCCCTACAAATCGAAGCCCTAGAGCCGCCTATCTTCCTAAGAAGAAAGTATCTCGCAACCAAATATATCTTCAAACTTAAAACTCATAACTTGGACACAATCTTGAACAAAATCTCTAATTTAGCCATCTTGGACCTTACTAAGAAGTATTGGGAAAAGAAAAGATCCCCTATTCTAGCTGAAGCTTTTGTTAGAAGGACAGATTTTGACTCTCGTATTTATAAGTCACTGAAGGATAGGTTGTCGTATTCGGCATACAACCAAAAAATACTGGTTCGATTTCCACCTTATACTGGGCAGCCAGAACATGATAAATGCCTGGCTACATCGATTATAGGGAGTCATCAGAATTCCTCGATCATCTTCACAGACGGTTCCAGAAGTGCGCTCGGTTGTGGGAGCGCTTTTTATGTGTACAACTCCTCATTGAGTATTTCTTTTAAATTGGACTCCGAGGCAAATGTTTTTACGACGGAAGCAATTGCAATCCTTGAAGCGCTATCTTATGCTAATCGTAGCAACTGTAAAAAGGTTGTTATAATGACAGATTCTGCTAGTATGCTAAAAGCTATACAACATCGAAAGCACATCTCTAAATTGAGTCCGGTCTTGATTGATATCATAACAATAATAGGTGAAATGCGAGGAAAAACTGTGAAACGGAATTATACTGGGTAAAAGGACACAGTGGAATCGAACCAAATGTCATCGTTGGCCAAATAGCTAAAGAAAGTTACGTTAAAGGCACTCCATACAGACCGGTACTTGGTAACAAAGAACTATTGAATATAAGTCAGGATCTAATTTTAAAGAACGAGTGGAATGTCTATTGGACATCTGCATACAATGCCAAAATAACACACTATGCATATATTCACCCCCAAGTGAAACAAAACTATTGGTATAGAGATCGAAGCATATCCAGATTCAGCCGGTCCTCCTTGGCTAGAATGAAGTTTAACCATGGTCGGTTCCCTTCACATTTATATCAATTGGGCATAATTGATTCGGCGGAGTGTTCTTGTGGCTTTAAAGTGGCTGATATCAACCACATCATATTAGCATGTTCCACTCATCAGAATGTAATTATTCAGCTGTATCATGCATTAGTATGCTATAGAATACCTCTCCCAACCAGTATCACCGTCCTACTTGCTTATAACAACGAAAGTATTTGCAGACTACTCCTTGAGACGATAATTGCAATGCGTATTAAAATATAAGATGTATATAAAGTAAATAAAGTCAAGTAGCTTCTTATAACTGCGGCAAATGGGCTTAGATCCCGAGTGCCAAAAAAAAAACTGATCATATATTCTTTGAGGTAAAACATTTGCTTTCTAAAAAAGTTCTAACGACTAAC
>SMLS01067756.1:0-19810 GCA_004785975.1 Popillia japonica
TAAAATAGTTTTACAATCGACGACGGCCTTGAAAACCAACCGACACGGTTCCGAAACAAAATGGACGAGTCACAAATTCTCGCAGTTGCAAATTCAGGATATAGAAAATATTTTACGAAAAACTATAATTTTTATAGGAAGGCTCCTAGGGCTGTCTTTTACGTGTCTCGATTAGCCCCAGCTACTTTCGTCTGCAAACATGTCCAAGAAACAACAGGAAGGAGAGGATCCCGATCCAACCCCATACCTCTTCGTCTCACTTGAACAGAAACGTATCGATCAAAGCAAGCCCTACGATGCCAAAAAATCCTGCTGGGTACCAGACGAAAAAGAGGGCTTCGTCCTCGGTGAAATCAGGGGTACTAAAGGTGATCTCGTCACCGTTGGTATTCCCGGTGGGGAGGTAAATATTAAAATCGAATATGATCAAATTTTATTCACGAATCAATTATCGCGGTTTTCTTTCTCTTGCAAAAAATAACCGATATTTTATGCCGAAATTAGGAAAAAACTTTCAAAAAAGACCTTGTCCATCAAGTTAACCCGCCGAAATTCGAAAAAGTCGAAGATATGGCCGATTTAACCCACTTAAACGAGGGAGCCGTTTTGCACAATCTCCGTCAAAGATACTACTGCAAACTAATCTACGTAAGTAGCATTTTTAACAATATTAACGGATTGTTTTCTTCCCGCAATATAGGAGAAGAACTTTAAAAAGGAACAAGTCACCCAAGTAAACCCCCCCAAATACGAGAAATGCGAAGATATGTCCAATTTGACATATCTCAATGACGCCTCTGTCTTGCATAATTTGAAACAGAGATATTATCACAAGCTCATCTACGTAAGTTAACCAGCACCAATAAGCCGCAAGATCCTGGACTTAAATCGAGACATCAAGTGTTAGGATCGATTCGGCACGAAGAGTTTTTTTTTTTTGGTTTTTCTTTGGTGTTACTCATTTTTTCATCATTTATTACGTACCTACACAACGGAACACAAACATGCTGGATAAAACGGGATCAAACCGTCCAGTTTTCTTCTCTTCGATATACATACACGAATTCAATATCAAACAAAATTTCATATCAATTGAAAATTCTCATATCTACTGAGGCTAAGCAAGACATCCTCTACACATCATCTTAGTATTTCTGTGTTTATATTAAAGAAAGAATTATAATTTGCAAACTCTCGTTTGATAATATGAATTCATAAATACTGGCTACTGTAATTAACGAGAATGAGTTTCAAATTATTTTTTGTTCTGAAAAATATTTAAAAAATCACCAAATCTAGAGACTTTTGGTTGATTTCTTTTTTTGTTTAAACCTAAATTACATCAGACACCTTCCCCGCAATCCTTCCACAACAAATATAATCAAAATATTTCGACATTTTTGATTTTGTAACGAGATCGAAACCAATACTGTAAGAAATCTCGCTACCCACCTCCCTATTATTGTTTTTTGTTTAATATAAGTATGTCTTTTAAAGCGCAGGAAAATCTCCACGCATTACTTCTACGGGAGATTTTCCGTTGAGTGTGTTTTCTTCCTATTCTTGTTATTATTTCCTCGGAACGTACCTGAATTGTGACAAGGGTACTTTCCTCTTCCTCTTTTAGAATTTACTTCCGAGCATAATTTGATTAATCTTTCGATATTCTAGACATATTCCGGACTCTTCTGCGTTGCCATCAATCCCTACAAGCGTTTCCCAGTATACACGAACCGTTGCGCCAAATTGTACCGTGGTAAGAGGCGTAATGAAGTACCACCACACATTTTCGCCATTTCTGACGGTGCCTACGTCGCCATGTTGACCAGTAAGTAAAAAAAATATTGATAAACGTGAAAATCGTCACTAATCGATATGTTTCTCCCTATTTTACAGATCACCAAAATCAATCTATGTTGATTACGTAAGTTATAAAACCACCAACATCTTAAACGTCCCCCTCACTTAATTAATAATTCTCTTATTCTTTACTAATAAAACCAGCGGTGAATCTGGTGCCGGTAAGACTGAAAATACGAAAAAAGTAATCGCGTACTTCGCCACAGTCGGCGCCTCATCAACCAAGAAAGAGAAAGATCCCAGCGGTAAAGGCACCCTAGAAGATCAAGTCGTACAAACTAACCCGGTACTTGAAGCCTTCGGTAACGCCAAGACAGTGCGTAATGATAACTCTTCACGTTTCGTAAGTATTTTTTACTTAATCCATAGAGAGAGGAGATAATTATGAAAAAAATTTCCCCCCCAATTAAATAGGGTAAATTCATCCGTATCCATTTCGGTCCCACTGGTAAATTGGCCGGTGCTGATATCGAAACTTGTAAGTCGATTTAAATCGATTCATGATCATCATAATATGTACATATATAACATTTTATCGTTTAAGATCTATTGGAGAAGGCTCGTGTAATTTCGCAACAACCTCTTGAGAGATCTTACCACATTTTCTACCAGATCATGTCTGGTGCCGTTAAGGGTCTTAAAGGTAAGGTTCAGAACAAAACAACAAAATATGTTAATCCGTTTAATTTTATTGTACCCACTCCTTAAGATCTTTGGTACACTAGCACAAAAAAAAATAATTGTTAAATTTGTCACCCTATGTCATGTGTAACATTTTCTGTGCTGCTATGTTTTATCAGAAAATTGTCTCCTCTCCAACAACATTACGGATTATTACTACGTCGCCCAAGGCAAAACGACAATTCCAAATGTAGATGACGGTGAAGAATGTACACTGACAGACGTAAGTGTGGTCTAAAAGCAGCAGAATCCACACTCACACACAGACAAGCATTACAGTTGATTTTCCGCTGATTTCGTAGCAATTTTTTTGCAAAAAAGGAGAACGATTTTTTGCAAAACAAAAATAACTTTTTTGGTTATTTTGGGGAGATGGAACGATAGAGAGGTAGAAACAATCACGAGAACGTTATACCAAAGAGGACAAATATAGGAGTTTGTTGTGCGTTAGAATAATAACACCAAGATTATGTTGGAACTGTGACTTTACATCATAATCGATAAACTATGTATACCAGTAGTGATTTATTCTCGTGATTTAATGTCAATTATTTTAAGAGCAATTTTACGACATTTAAATCACAATCTATACTATTTTGTACTGAACGAAATGAGGCAAAACAATATGAAATTGTAACGCCTCAAAAACCCCTATTACTTAGATATTTGAATTAAAACGTACCACCTTAGACATTTACATGATTGACGATGTAATTTGTCTCTATCTAACTTTAAAACAATTTACTTCTTCGGCAGAAATATCTAACTGGATATTTCGCCGAAACGATTTTCCCCCCTTTTTTTTAATGTTCTAACTATGTACCGTTTTCTTTTTTTACATCACCTGAATGAATAGAGAACTGCCTGCTATCCAATAACATCCACGATTATTACTTTGTCTCACAAGGCAAAACTACAATTCCTAGTGTAGACGATAATGAAGAAATGTTAATCACAGATGTAAGACTTTAAGACTTTACTTTTACGCGCAAAAAATCACATGCAGCTGCGCAGCGTAAAGCATCCTTATCTATTAAAACATAGATATAGAATACATAATACTGTCTCGCTCAGTTAGTTTCCTCTATTAATTCCACTAACCATGTTCCAATTTGAAGACCATCTCTATCAGAAAGTTTTTTGTGTTTTGTTTTTGCATTTTTTTTTCCAAAGTTTTTTTTCTTTTAATTTTTTTAAAGGCGAACTTTGCAAAGGATTAATTTTTTTTTGCTTTTAACACCGCTATAAAATCCGAAGATGTTCTTTTGCAAAGTCTCCTAATTCAAGGAAATTAATTTTCCATGTATGTGAAATCTACTTCAATAAATCTTGTATGCTACGTATATGTCTTGTGACTAATATAATATGTGTGTATGTATGCATTGCAAAAAAAGTACGCAGCTCTTACACCAAACCAACAAAAAAAAAGTTAGCAAGCAAGAAATTGAGGAGACCAGTGCGATGCCTGATTTGACTCCCGTCTATTCTCTAAATTAATTTCGTACAATACATAATTATGTATTAACTCGACTTAAATCTTCGTAGAGATATGCCTGTTAAGCAATCGAGTGGGCGACTACCCCTATATCTCGCAGGGTAAAACACGTATACCTAACGTCAACGATTGTGAAGAAGGTCTAGTGACAGATGTAAGCACCCTCCCATCAAATAACCGGAAATGATTATTTGAGTTTTCCGAAACGGATCATTTGGGGAGCGAGCGACACAAATTGTCACTAGAATCCTTTAACAAATGAAATTCATGTTAAACCAGGCATCGCACGCTCCCTAAATGCTGTCATTAAATAACTCGTCATCTGTACATATAATTTCGTATCGCCTTGTATATAGAAGGATGTGCTCCACGCCCAAGAATGATGCTGTACATAGCGATTCCTCCACTTGCATAATGCATATACGTATTCCTAAAACTGTATTCGTCTCACATCTCTCTCCTAATCTCTTACGAAAATATGATCGGAATTAAATACATTTTTTGACATTCCTCAGAGATGTGTTTACTCTCAAATGACATCCACGATTATTACTTCGTATCACAAGGCAAAACTACAATCCCCAATGTTGATGACGGTGAAGAAATGTTAGCAGCAGATGTAAGTAGGTTTATCACCCCCCATCTTTCCGACACCCCATCAACCCCCCTAAGTATACCGATCAAACCGACCAAGAAAATCAAAATTAAATCTGTCAAGCTTGGTAAGTTCACCACCACCCCGCTTCAAAATCAGGTTTATCACAGCTGTACATACGAGCTATAGATGGACTAACGCTTGCTTTGGTTTTGAAGTGTTCAAGCTTAGCTTTAAATTAATCACCAAAACAACACACCGTAATCCTCCACATATCGAACCGAAGAGGATGCGATCGGAATCGTCTTCGGTTTGTGTGAACCACTGCCCTCTAACATATCAATATAGACGAAATGAAATTAATTTTTCTTGGGAATTTTCGCGGAAATAGGAAGCCTTCGATATCTTGGGCTTCACCAAAGAAGAGAAGAACAACATCTACAAGATCACAGCCGCCGTAATGCATATGGGTTGCATGAAGTTCAAACAGAGAGGTCGCGAAGAACAAGCTGAAGCCGATGGTACCGAAGTAAGTTTGATATCATCCCAAAGATGTAATATTGTTAATTAATACATATTATGTTCCTGTTTAAAAAAGGAAGGTGAACGTGTTGCCACCCTCTTGGGTGTAGAAGCTCCCGCTTTGTACTTGGCTCTCTTGAAGCCAAAGATCAAAGTAGGTAACGAATTCGTAACACAAGGTCGTAACGTCAACCAGGTCAACTACTCCGTCGGTGCCATGTCTAAGGCCATGTTCGACAGGCTGTTCAAATATCTGGTCAAGAAATGTAACGAGACCCTCGACACTAAACAGAAGAGACAGCACTTCATTGGTGTACTGGATATTGCTGGTTTCGAAATCTTCGACGTAAGTTTCCTCCTATTTAACGCGATGAAGATGCACATTCTTCATTGGAATAAAAGATTATTTTCAGAGATTTTAGGTTGGCCCAATTGATGATCATCGTTAATTGTTTTGATGTATTTATTTATTTACATATATTTAATGTGTATACCTATGTAATTATTTAGGATTTCGCAGCTCTAGTCTCCAAATTTCTTTTCAATGATTTACTCACAATTTAGCACGATGCATTTTCAGAAATGAAACACAAGCACAAATAACTGTTTCCCCTCTTCCAATCCTATTGCTTAAATTGCTTAAATTTCAATTAAATTGCTTTAAAATATACAGACGAAACGGCTAGAATCGAATATAATTCTAATTATTCTTAACAGTACAATGGCTTTGAGCAGCTTTGCATTAATTTCACCAACGAGAAGCTACAGCAATTCTTTAACCATCACATGTTCGTACTCGAACAAGAAGAATACACCCGCGAAGGCATCGTTTGGCAATTCATAGATTTCGGAATGGATTTGCTTGCTTGCATTGAGCTTATTGAAAAGGTTTGTGCTACGCTAAAAATTTAATCGCAAGTTTCCATAGTCTCTAACGCATAAATTTCTCTATCTAAGGTAAGCCGCATCCCCCGACTAACACAGATCTAATCTAAATTTGTATAATTTTCGTTTTACATACATATTTGTGAATGTGTTGATTTGATGATACATTTTGGCGTTGATTAGTTCAACAGCTTTGAACAATTATGCATCAATTTTACCAACGAGAAACTGCAACAGTTCTTTAATCATCACATGTTCGTTCTGGAACAAGAAGAATACGAAATGGAGGGTATCAAATGGCAATTTATAGATTTCGGGATGGATTTGTTGGCCTGCATTGAGCTCATCGAAAAGGTAATTGGAGACGGGGACGAAAAGAGCGCAAAAAACATAACCAAATTGTACATAGATCTTCAGCATCTGGTTTGGCGAAGGGAATTGGTGCACCACGCATTTTACCTGTACATTTAGCACATCCCCATTTTTTTATTTGGCGTTCGATGGCTGTTCGATGTGTCTTGAATGTTCATTGTGATCGTCTCTTTAAATATTTAAAAACTTTGAAAGAGCTTCGGATACACGATTATCCTGCCAGAGAAAATAATAGAAATGAAATAGTTAACAGTTTAATAAAATCGTGTCTCTAAAAGCTTTTCCAACAATGTTACTTTTGTTGTATGTCACTCCTATCCCCGCGCCCCACTCAAACATTAAATCTGAAACAAATTAGTTCAACGGTTTCGAGCAACTTTGCATCAACTTCACCAACGAGAAACTGCAGCAATTCTTTAACCATCACATGTTCGTATTGGAACAAGAAGAGTACGAAAGGGAGGGTATTGTTTGGACTTTCATCGATTTCGGCATGGACTTGTTGGCTTGTATCGAATTGATCGAAAAGGTATCTAAAAATTGAATCTCCCCTAACGGGAGTTGGTAAAATTCGCAAGCCAAGCAGCTATTATTTGGGCGTCGTAATCTGTTTTTTAATTTAATACTGTCAATAATACTGTTTAATTCTAGAGCCTTCGTATTTAGATCAAAACCTTCGTGAAAACTACCCGTCAACTGTGCTAATCGTAATTTTATCAAAATTAAAACTCCAATCATCCTTGTATATAGTAGTTTTACATGTATATATGTTATATGTTCTATGTGTAGATTAATGTTTATTTACATACATGTATGTATTTAGAGAGCCTGCACCGTGCCGCACATGGTTGTCAAACCTGCAAAATACACGTCACGAATATGTTTTTTTTTAATTGTGTTAACACTTAGAAAACGTAGTAGTTTAGTAATTTGTTGTATCTCTCTTTGTGTTTCCGTTATATGTTTGCCGCAACCACCTGTTTTGTCGCACACCCCAATACCATTACAACGCACGAAAACTGTATATAAATATAGTTCAATGGCTTCGAGCAACTTTGCATCAACTTCACTAACGAGAAGTTGCAACAATTCTTTAACCATCACATGTTCGTTTTGGAACAAGAGGAATACCAAAAAGAGGGTATTCAATGGGCATTCATTGATTTCGGTATGGACTTATTGGCCTGTATCGAATTGATTGAGAAGGTAAAACCAGATACAAGAGAATTTCGGCCAATTATGATATCTATTTTTCTCTCTTTTTCAAATCTCTTATACTCTTAACAAAGTTTCGAACTAAAGGTGAACTGGGAACCACCCGGAACGCTTTTATTTGATTTTATTTTTTTTATTTTAATAAATAAATAACAACTCTTTCTGATTCAACTCTTCACTAGACTGAGTTGAAACAAATTCAGTTTTTATTCTATTTCCTTTTAACGAAGTGTTGCCATTAATTTTTTTTTAAACTGAATCGCTCGATACCAAGATATGCTTGTACTTTAGGGGATACTTCCCTAAAATACGAGTATATAATGAAAATAAAACCTCACGCGAAAGTGACCGCTTTGTTGAGTGACTAACACTACCTCAATATACCTCACAATATAATGTGACTAACATCACTGCAAAGTGAATAAAATTTTAACATCTAAAACTAAAACAAATCTGTACAAACAATTAAAAAAAATTGTATATTAGTCGTGACTAACACTTATTTTATCGCAGTTTAACGATTTCAACCAGCTGTGCATAAACTACTCCAACGAAAGACTGCAGCAGTTCTTTAACCATCACATGTTCATTTTGGAACAGGAGGAATATAAACGGGAAGGCATAGATTGGGTATTCATTGATTTCGGAATGGATTTGCAGTCGACTATTGATTTAATTGAGAAGGTATTAGCCTGAGCCGTTTCAGCCAGAAGATATTAAAAAAAACGAAATCTCTCAAATTCCATTTTTTCTTAAACGAGAAGTTCCTTTTTATATTTTCAGATTTCTTGAGGGATCAATAATTGTCTTAAAAAGATGTCTTCATCTCTTTAAACTCTATGCAGCACTGCACATATTATCTGCAGGAATTCCTCATAAATGCGTAAATTTTCATCCGTGCTTGCAGAAACTGTCGTACGACTTTATTTTAGACCAGAGAGGTATCTTCAGATTAAAATTACGTAGTAGTACCTACTTGCTGCCACCTATTTTATGACAACTTCCCTCATTCACGCAGAAGAATATACTTTATTGTTTAGGGAAAAAATACATTCACAAGCTTATATCTTCAAATTAGATGCCTCGACCAATTTTGCAAAAAAGAAAATCTTTTCGAAACTATTAAAGACTTCATCCAAAAATGGGAATAATATGTATCTTAGGAGGCTTAAATCTTCGCATTCAACTGCAAAAAATAATAAAAGCAGCTTCTCGTAACATAAACTTTTATATCTATAACAAAGAAGATCATAATGGAGGTTGAGATTTTAAGAAAACACCAATTTGTATACTTTTAGGATTGCACGTGACCAAATTTTTGATAAGTAGATGTTGGTAAATTATGCACAGCTTGTTTTGAATATAAAAAAAAATAGTAATATTGCGCTAAACACAGCCTGCAACAGCTATCTAAAGGTAGGACGTAAGAGACGAACTCAAATTAAAATGGTGATTCTGTCAGATATTTTTTAAATTTTTTCATAATTTAATTTTTTCATAATACAAGATTAGATCTGACAACATCTACCGTTCCACTAATTTGGACCCCCGGAATATTTACTAATCTCAATCTACAATTTCAACAGCCCATGGGTATCTTGTCCATCCTTGAAGAAGAATCTATGTTCCCCAAGGCTACTGATAAGACCTTTGAGGAGAAATTGAACAACAACCATTTGGGCAAATCACCCAACTTCCTGAAGCCCAAACCACCAAAACCAGGTCAAGTTGCCGCTCACTTCGCTATTGGCCATTACGCCGGCAACGTAAGTTTGACCTTCCCTAAAGTATTAAGTAGGATAATATTAATGTTTGGATGAATTTAATTAGGTACCATACAACATCACCGGTTGGTTAGAGAAGAATAAGGATCCATTGAACGACACTGTTGTTGATCTGTACAAGAAAGGTAGCAATGCTTTGTTGTGTGATATTTTCGCTGATCATCCTGGACAATCTGGTGGCGCTGCTGCTGATGCTAAGGGTAAATATATATTCTCTATTAAACGAATCAATCCAACAACAAATATTTAATTTACATCTGATTCCTAATTCCAAATTCCTTAATGAATATAAATGCAATCGATTTAATTATTATAAACTTTAGGTGGTAAAAGACCCAAAGGTTCCGCTTTCCAGACTGTATCCAGTTTGTACAGGGTAAATACTATGATCCTAAACTGCGATTTTGGACCGAGCATATATCCCTGCAAAACAAAACCCAAAACCAAAAATCTAAAACATCCTTCCAATTTTCCGAGCCTTATCTGAGCTCTATACTATTGTATTGCTTTCATAACTCAAATGTTGCTGCTTCTTTCGAATAGGTCGCGGTAAAAAGGGTGGTGGTTTCGCAACGGTATCCTCAGCGTACAAGGTAAAGTCACCCTTCTGTATACCCCAATTCAAATATTAAAACAAAACAAATTAATGTGAAACCACTCTTTTTGGGAGGACAATGTCCATGGAATGGATTGTTTGCACACTATTATTGTCTTTAGGGTTCACGTGATAATTGGCAATTTGAAGGGACTACCAATTTAATTTATACGCATTAATAAACTCGATATTATGGAAATATTTGAGATGGTTAAGTTGGTAATTCTAGTATCATAATGTACATCTTGATGTATGTATTAGTATTGCACCGTCTTTTTTTTCTTTTTTTGTTTAATTGGTTTAATTTAATTTAATTTGGATTATTTAAATGAGATATGTTGGGACACTTGTTTGAATAATTCCGAAAAATATGCAAAACAGAAAAATCACCCGAAACATGCTGTAACTTACAAAAAAATATTGGGACATACTTATAGGTTTAGATCTAACAATGCATCTAATTTTGCCTAACTATAATTTTAATTGCCTTTAAGCTGATCAACCACGAACACCCACCAGCTTGCTTTTAATTAAATTTACACCAACTAATCATTAACTCTTAACCATAACCACAATGAGGCAATTCTCATTGCGATTTTGGCGATGTTTTAGGAACAATTGAACAACCTGATGACCACCTTGAGATCAACCCAACCTCACTTCGTACGTTGTATCATCCCCAACGAATTGAAACAGCCAGGTTAGCTATCTTACAATTTTTTTTAAACCAGATGTTGATGTATGTATATGTTGTTTTTACAGGTGTCATTGATTCCCACTTGGTAATGCATCAACTGACATGTAACGGTGTACTTGAAGGTATCCGTATTTGCCGTAAAGGCTTCCCCAACAGGATGGTGTACCCAGATTTCAAACTTCGGTAAAAAAGAATATTTTTTAGATTAAATTTTTATCAACTTTTTTTATAAAATTTATAAAACGATCATTTCCCCCCTGGTACGCAATACCACAATTTTTACGCAATTTTACCCGATAGATACATGATTCTGGCACCAGCCACAATGGCTGCGGAAAAAGACCCCAAAGAAGCGGCCAGAAAATGTCTGGAGGAAGTCGGTTTAGATTCAGAATCTTACCGTATCGGACACACAAAGGCAAGCGAATATAAAAAAACGATCAAAAAAGAATGCATCCGACCCCCGAATAAGTTTTGTATTTGTAGAATTTTACCCACACCTCCCAATCACCAACACTCATGTATCGCCGTCGATTTTCTTTTATTTTTTTGAACACTGGAATGCGATTTTGCACTTGCCACCCCTCGTTGGCCCCCTACGTTGTGTTTCCATACTCGAACGGAACATACGGAACGGGGTTTAGTTTTAATTTAATACGAAACTATGTGACGGATAAATGTTGCCCCCTGTTTATCTCCCTGTTCTTTATTTTTTAATTTTTTTTGTCGAATTTGTTTGTTTGTGATCCCCTACCCATTACCATCTTACAGTTACAAGATCTTGAATCCCGGACCCGTTGGTAAGGAGAAAGACCCACAAAAGGCCGCACAAATTATTTTAGACGCTGCCGCCCTTGACGCTGAATTATACCGTTTGGGTCACACCAAGGCATGTCCCCCCAAAATCCTGTATTTTGGTTTTATGATTTTTGTTTTTTTGTGGAGATATAAGCAAACGGAAGTTTGTTTATTGAGGAGATATCACACATTGAACTGTGTCCTCTGATTTTATTTTTTGAAATTTTGTGCTAAACCCTCTATGTGGATGTTATATGTTATATGAAAAAAAAGGGACAATCTCAAACTTAAACCAGGACTTACTGAGATATTTTGATATTTTGTACTCAATACTAATTTTTGTGTATTTTCTTTCCCGTTCTAACAAATTTCTGTATGTGTTTTTATATGCAACAAAACAGATACAAAATTCTGGCTGCAAATGATATCAAAGACGGCATGACAGCGGAAAAAGCCACACAGATTATTCTGGATAAAGTTGGCCTTGATACAGAACAATATCGTATGGGCAAAACAAAGGTACAATACCTCAAGAATAATGAGGCAAATTCTTTTGCAAAACAGATACTCTATTATTAAAATAAAAATTTAAATTATTAACTTAACATTTTCGTTCATTTTCATAAATATCTCCTACTAATTTTCTACAATTTTAGCTGTAATATCTTTTCATAATACGTATAATAAATTAATAACATCACTAAAGCTCGAAATATATTTATTTATAAAAAAAATATCGGTGGAATAATGCTATAAATATGTTAAATTCATTTTTTTTTGGATTATCAAGGTTACGTGTTTTCAAATATTTAGATTTCTCTTGTTTATTTAATTTTCTTTTACTCATTCTTCTTCTAAATCGGTAAAATATTTATGTTAAGGAAAAAAAAAATCTCTATTTAAAATTTTGTAACAAATTGGTAGCTTCGTGATTTTTATTCGGAAGAAAAAGTACATAGTTCTAAAGCGAATAGGTATACAGGAAGTTAAGCAAGGAAACACTTTTACACATTTTTGTGGATGATTACCTATAAAATTAAACATCCATTGTTAAATTTATGAAGTTGTTTTTTTCTTAACACTCAGTATGCACGTGAGTAAAAATATGTAACACTGATCAACAAATTTAAATTTAATTATTAATTTTTTTATGCTGAATATGAATCTGCTTATGCTATTCGACAATTTTCTTTTGACCAACAGTATTCGCCCAATATGTCCGCAGCCCATCTTAGCTGGTACCGCTTTTCCAACGTTAAAAGCTCTTGATGGAAGCGGTCGCCATGTTCATCAATTATTCGGAAAAAAAACCAAATGAGAATATAATGAATTCTTGAACTTTTCGCCTTTGTTGTTGCCCAAGAGGTAGATTAGTATAGATTTGAAACAAAGCGATGCCACCTTTTCTTTTGACCTCAGAACCGCTTCAAAGTCTTTGTCATTCATTAAATGTCGAATTTGAGAACCCACAAAGATGCTTTCTTTTATCTTGGCTCCGCTGAGATTTGGAAATTTCTATATACTGAGAAGCTCTGCTGCCACAAAATTATTTATCAGCTCTTAAATTCATATGCAATGCAAAGGGGGAAATCAATATTTTTTTCTATTGAAAAATATTTTTTTCTGTCTGCTTGGCCAACTTTTCACTTCAATAAATTCCAACTTTGCCATCTCGAGTCAAGTAATTCGGTTTTGGCTTTGTTTAAATTGAAATTACGAACTAAATCGTTTAGTTGTGCCTGCAAGAGCATCACAATGGCCAACGAGTTTTATACGCGTTATTAATTATTGTATGATGATAAGTGAAAGAATAAGAATACAGATTTGAATTCAGGACGAAGGTGTTTGAGAACCAAAAATTCTGTTGATCAGTGTACTCGATATTAAAGTTAGAATCTTACGAAATTCCATTTACATTTAGATTAATTGCGATAAATCATGTTCTCATTATTGCTAAGATGCACGATGTATATAAATACATTTATGTAGGTACCTTACTAAGTTTTGCACATCTATCTTTAGAAAAAAAACTGCTTAGAAAGCCACTTACTAAATCTATATATTTTTTAATACGCTTTTATGCAGCTATACTAAATTTGCGCATTTAAATCACAAGCTTTTCACAATCGTTGTCTTAAAAAAAAATTGGGTACAGAAAATATAATACATATTTCACATCAATTTTTTGTTCACTTTAAAATTTAAAAAATAATTTCTATACCCAAAAAATAAATTCCTTTCATAATTATTTCTCTCAATAATATTTTTTCCTCCGATTTTTTTCCCTTAAACAAAATAGGTATTCTTCCGTGCTGGTGTCCTGGGTCAGATGGAGGAACTCCGTGACGACCGTCTCAGCAAGATCGTCACCTGGATGCAATCCTGGGTACGCGGTTACCTCTCCAGGAAAGAATTCAAGAGGCTACAAGAACAACGTTTGGCCCTCCAAGTATGCCAGAGAAACTTGCGCAAATACCTCAAGCTCAGGACCTGGCCATGGTACAAACTGTGGCAGAAGGTCAAACCTTTGCTCAACGTCACCCGTATCGAGGATGAGATCGCGGTAAGTATCGATTATATTTTATTTTTATTTCTTAATTTTTTTTTAATCAATTAAATTAATGATTGATTAGACATCCGATTTTTCTCTTATTTGATTTAATTTTTCAATATTATCTTAATAGAAAAAATTGTAAAAAATCTCCTAAAATAATAATGTACTACGATATTTTTACATTTAATCCGCAGTTTCGTGTAGGAAATGAGCTGTCGCGCCAAAAATTGCAATCTATGATTCAATTCGACGGCCTTACTCACGTATCCTTCGGTTTAATGTTCAAAATAGAAAGCATATATATGGGAAGTAGATGCAGTAATATACAACTCGATGGTTTATTTTTGGTAGCCGTTCCGAAGGCGTAATTTGTATTTCTATCTATTTTTATAAAACGGATTTTTAAGTATACAACATTTTAGAAGGATGTAAACATTTACCTGTCAAAAAATCAAAATCGAATTGGCGTATAATACATACGGTGTAAAATCCAAGATTTAACTTACTAAATTATTTTGAGCTGCTGGATTATACTTTTTATTATTTTTTTTTTGTGTAAATGCATCCAAAATCTTCTGCGTTTGCATTAAAAAAAAATTAAATTCTAGAGCAAACATACTCAGAATTTCGAGTAAGCAAGCTTAGATGTCTAGCAAATATTTTTGATGTGGTAATAAATTAATGGAAACATGTAGATATGTATTTAGAAACGTGTAGGTGCTGGTTTTAAATACATAAATACTTAGTACAGATATTTGTGCACTTTCTAAATATATAGTTCTTGATTACACGAGTTATTAAAATACTGACATATATTCGGGAGAAAATTCAGATAAAATGGTACACTTACATATTTAGTAACGTGTCCTATATTGATATTTTTAAATTGATTTCAAATTATTAAAAAAAACTTAAAAACATCTAAATCTGAAAAATTTCACCGTTAATATCCGGATAGCCTTACCTGGACATGGAGTCGGGAGATTTTTTTTTTATATTTATTTAAGGCGGTATCCGAATCTCGCGTGTATACAAAATGGTTATTTTTAACTCGGCGAAAATCTCTTCGTACCTGGCCACCTTACCCCCCACCGTTCGTGGAAAGGGGGGACGCGGCCGTCATCGGGGCATATTTTTGCGATCTTTCATCAAAAAATATGAGCAACGCGTTAACTCCCCGTACCCCACCAGTTTTTTTTTTCTCTTCCTTTTCCTATGAAATGGTCGTCGCGTTCCACGCCGCGATGGAGGAATTTCTCCAAACATCTTCGACGGTCAGTCTCAGTGCAGAGTCGTATCCGATAGGATTGAAAAGGTGGTAGCGCTCTACGCTATACTACCCCCCTCGATTAAACCGTATCCTCGGTTATAACGAACGATCGTTTCTTTTATAACGAATATACCTACGTACGGGCGTTGTATCGTTTGTATTTGTTAAATCGAAATAAAATACGAAATATTAGAAGCGAATTTACTTTGAAGTAATAATAAAAGAAAAAATGGATGTCGAATTTTCGTGTCCCCCCGACGTACCACTTGAAGAATTGAAATTTCAGAAATTAGAAGAGAAGGCGCAAAAGGCCCAAGAAGCTTTCGAACGCGAAGAAAAGGCCAAGAAGGAATTGGAGGGATTGTACGCGAAATTGTTGGCCGAGAAGACCGAACTGTTGTCGGTTTTGGAAAGTGAGAAGGGTAGCTTGGGCGAGACCCAGGAGAGGGCTGCTAAATTGCAAGCGCAAAAGAGTGATTTGGAGTCACAACTCTCTGTAAGTACTTTTTTTATTTGTTTTTGATGTTCGCAAAATTATATTTTTTTGTTGTATTATATGATGGTAGGTTTTAAAATATGTACACATATGAAAAAATAAGGGGGCGGAATTTTTAAAATTCATTCGTTTTTATGGATTAGTCAACATGTTTATTTTTGGGATTCGAGTACGGGAAAATTCTACCAAATTGCCTATACATACTTATTTGCGATGATGCGGTTCATGCGTAATCGTACGTGCTTGTAAAATGTAAAATGCCCAAAAATATATCGCACGCATAAAAGGTAGACCATCTACCTACGCGAAACCGCAAAAATATCCTGTTACCTTAGCGCCGATTCCAGCATTCGTAAACAAATTTTTTCCAGAAATTTGTTTAATTTTCTCGCTCTATTATTTCTTTTTTATCTACCTACACATGTACATACATACTTACCTATGTAAATTAAATTAATCCCTCTTTGTGAGTATTCCGAAATAGATCGGTTTTAGATCGAATTGATGTCAAAGATGGCAAATGTAAAGACTAATTAATAAAATTAATGTAGCGCAACAAGGTGTGTACGTGTTGAAACTAGATTGGCTGTTATCCAATCCTGATATGAAATACCGATAGGTATATTGGATATTAAAAGGCGGTATTTTTAGTTAAGTGCCGCGACAAATTTTTTTCATCTTTTTTTAGACCGATACGCTCCGTTTATGTGGGTTTGATACAGGTAATTTGGCAGGCCGCGGACGCAATTAAACTTTTTCCGTCTTTTGAAGGTGTGCTGATTTAATGGATCAAATTTTATTGGCGCTAAAACATCAATCATATTACATACATACATCAAAATTTATTTTCATACAGTACATCATATACATACAACAACAAATGATAATTATTACAGTCCTAAACTATACATATATGTTCCTTCTCTCATCAATACCTAATAAATAAAAAAAATAAATAAAATAGGAAACCCAAGACCGTCTCGCACAAGAAGAGGATGCCCGCGGTCAACTCATGCAACAAAAGAAGAAATTGGAACAGGAAATCTCCGGTTTCAAGAAGGACATCGAAGATCTCGAACTCAACCTCCAGAAATCCGAACAGGACAAAGCCACCAAAGACCACCAGATCAGGAACTTGAACGACGAAATCGCCCACCAAGACGAACTGATCAACAAACTCAACAAAGAGAAGAAATTATCCGGCGAAAACAATCAAAAGATCGCCGAAGAATTACAAGCCGCCGAAGACAAAGTCAACCATCTGAATAAGGTTAAGGCGAAATTGGAACAGACCCTCGACGAACTGGAAGATTCCCTCGAACGCGAGAAGAAATTGCGCGGCGATGTTGAGAAATCGAAACGTAAAGTTGAAGGTGACTTGAAATTGACGCAAGAAGCCGTCGCCGACTTAGAACGCAACAAAAAGGAATTAGAACAGACCATCCAACGCAAAGACAAGGAAATCTCTTCGTTGACCGCCAAATTAGAGGACGAACAATCCGTCGTTAGCAAACTCCAGAAACAGATCAAGGAATTGCAGGCGAGGATCGAGGAATTGGAAGAGGAAGTCGAAGCCGAACGTCAAGCCCGCGCCAAAGCCGAGAAACAACGTGCCGATTTGGCTAGGGAACTCGAGGAATTGGGCGAGCGTCTGGAGGAAGCCGGCGGTGCTACCTCAGCTCAAATCGAATTGAACAAGAAACGCGAAGCTGAACTGGCGAAACTCCGTCGCGACTTGGAAGAGGCCAACATTCAACACGAAGGAACATTGGCCAATCTCCGCAAGAAGCACAACGATGCCGTTTCAGAGATGGGAGAACAAATCGATCAATTGAACAAACTTAAAGGAAAGTAAGTATAGATAACTACAAACCGATTTTTTTATTCCTTTATCATTTATTTATATAAGCCAGTTTGCTAAGACCTATGTATGTACATATGTATGTACCTACATACATACATATTTAAAATAAAATTCAAAATAATTCAAACACACTTACCGAACGGTCTCCCGCGGAATCCTGAACCACCATCTTAATCATTTTGGCATAGTTCCTGGAAAAACATATACATACATACATAAATCATAAATTTACGATCCAATTATAAAAACTACAGAAACTAAATTAAAAATAGCTTCATCTTTGAAGCCGTTCGGAAAGAGAGATCTACGTTTGTATACACAGGGCAGACGTTGCGACGATAAATCTCATTTCATGTGTTGAAACAAATCATTCTAAATTTTTGTTGAAATTTGTTTGAAATTAATTTCGAAACACATACACGCAGGGCTGAAAGAGATAGAGGCACGATCTACACCGAATTACAACAGACTAGAGCCGCTGTGGATCAAGTTGGTCGGGAAAAGGTATTTTAACAACGCCCCTGTGATGTAATGTGATGACAATATTGCATCGACTATATGAATGTTGAATCTAGACAGCATGATATGCATCTTAAACCCTTTTATTATGTCTTAACTATCAAACCTATGTATCTTTCTACACCCTTGTGTTTTCTTTTACGTCAACAGGGCTGAGAAAGAAAAGGCACAGTACTTCGGCGAATTGAATGATATGCGCGCTAGCGTCGACCATTTGGCTAACGAGAAGGTATTGCGATTATCTACGTGTTACCGACTTAATTCTATATCTTTTATTTTATTTTATTTAATTTGTTTATAAATAGCTAAAAGCCTACCGCATTAAAAAAAGAAAACGCAGCTGCCTTATTCTTTTAGTTCCGTTTTATTTATTATCTTTTGTTTTAGTTCTTTTTTGTCGTTTTTGTCTTTTTTTTTGTCGTATGTATTTAATAACAAATCATCATTGTTTCCTTAAATCAACCATAAAATAACATGATTCCGTTATATATATATATAGGCTGCAGCTGAAAAGATCACTAAACAATTACAACAACAACTGAACGATGTCCAAGGCAAACTCGACGAGACCAACCGCACATTGAACGACTTCGATGCCGCCAAGAAGAAGCTCTCAATCGAAAACTCCGACATCCTCCGTCAATTGGAAGAGGCCGAATCGCAAGTCTCCCAACTGAGCAAGATCAAGGTATCTCTGACCACACAATTGGAAGATACCAAGAGATTAGCCGACGAAGAGGGCCGCGAACGCGCCACCCTTCTTGGTAAATTCCGTAACTTGGAACACGACTTGGATAACATCCGCGAACAAGTTGAAGAGGAAGCCGAAGCTAAAGCCGATATCCAACGCCAACTCAGCAAAGCCAACGCTGAATCGCAATTGTGGAGATCCAAATACGAATCCGAAGGTGTTGCTAGGGCTGAAGAATTGGAGGAATCCAAGAGGAAATTGCAAGCCCGTTTGGCTGAAGCCGAAGAAACGATCGAGACACTCAACCAGAAGGTTGTAGCTCTCGAGAAGGCTAAACAACGTCTTGCCACCGAAGTCGAAGATCTCCAACTTGAAGTCGACCGTGCTACTGCCATCGCTAACGCCGCTGAGAAGAAACAGAAGGCCTTCGACAAGATCATTGGCGAATGGAAACTTAAAGTTGACGACTTGGCCGCTGAATTGGATGCCAGCCAGAAGGAATGCAGGAACTACTCCACCGAATTGTTCAGGCTCAAGGGTGCATACGAAGAAGGACAGGAACAACTCGAAGCCGTCCGCAGAGAAAACAAGAACTTGGCCGATGAAGTCAAGGATCTGTTGGATCAAATCGGTGAAGGTGGCCGTAACATTCACGAAATCGAGAAGGCCAGGAAGCGCTTGGAAGCCGAGAAAGACGAACTACAAGCCGCTCTCGAGGAAGCCGAAGCTGCTCTCGAACAAGAAGAGAACAAAGTACTCCGCAGCCAATTGGAACTGTCTCAAGTACGTCAAGAAATCGACCGCCGCATCCAAGAAAAAGAAGAGGAATTCGAAAATACACGCAAGAACCACCAACGTGCCCTCGATTCCATGCAAGCTTCCCTGGAAGCCGAAGCCAAGGGTAAAGCTGAGGCCCT
>SMLS01067758.1:0-73833 GCA_004785975.1 Popillia japonica
TTTTTTTTCTGCACATAATTTTGTTTTGTTTGTATTTCTGTGATATTCTATTAAAACATAACATGGTACTGGTACATACCTACATTAAAAGTCAAAAGAAATGGAGTGATTTTAAAATACTAGGAAGGAACTCATAATTTGTGCAAACAAAACGTGACAGCCAACTTATTCATTGGTAGAACACGTTGTTAACATTAAAAAGATTCGAAACTCCCTTCACAGTTGCTATTCTTAGTTCAATTTATTAGATGTAATGCAATAGTAAGTTCTTATTTAAGATATTAAAATTCACCAATAAAACGATCTTAAAACTATCTTCAAATTTGTTGATAAGTGTAATACGACAATAAGTTCTATTTCAAGAACTAGAAATTGATCAATTTTAAGATCTAAAAATTGATCAAGAAATTGAAAAGTGTAAAACCAGCTTAATAGATTTTTAGAACGAACCACAGACAGAGGGAACCGATGATGGACTGGCGCGCTCACAATAGCCGTACCCAGCATTCGAACTCCGCATCTCTGATTCCCACCCAATCAGAGCTTTACCGATCTTACTGATTCGGCCGATGAGCTTGTTTAATACCAATACAAACGAGATTAGGCACAAATTGCAAAGAACCGCAATTGGAATAAATCCTTTGACTGGCAGATATTTCAAAGCAATATCTTGCATAATATCGTTACAATATCTTGGTACACACTTAATACGGACCTTCACACGCATCCTTGCATCGAATAAATGGATATGATTGAGAAGTTTGCTCAAATTCATCTCAATAGGCACTTTAAAGCATCAAAGTTGTCTAACTTAATAAGATAGATATAGTAATCGACTTCATAACAGCAGACCTCTTTGACGTAAAACTGAGAGAGTAATCATTTTGAACCAGTGTGTAAAATTAGATGTAAGGAAGTTTAGGCAACATAAGTTAAAAAAAATCAAGCCAAGGATTATGCTTTACAAGCACATAAAAACCTCTTTTTATACAAACTGTAGTCGGTGGAATCCATATGTTTGCTAATGGATCAGATGTAAAGCATGTAAAGCAACATGAAATTTCCGTTTAAAAACAAGTATTTGCAGTTTAATTCATATCAGTTGATGCATTTATTTGTACTGCAGACATAAACTTGCTCATAATGCACGCAATATCTGTACATGATTTGTTTCTAAAACTCGATTAACTCATTAAATCAGATGTTAAATGGGAGAAATCCTGTGTTTTATACATTTATTTTGTATCTGCTTTAAGGCATTACCTACTTTCCACAACATTTAAAACTAAGACAAATATCATTTGAATGATGTAGTATACAATAACAAAGTTTTCCAATGCTTTTTTTCCGACAATTAAATCATTTCTTTAATATGATTGTGTATAGGTCTACGCACAGTTAACATACATATGTATGTATGTATGTTATGCCAGTTGTTGTTCTACAGTTTTAAATCCTAATTTGAATTAATTAAATTTAAAAACGTAATAAACTTGTTATTGTTTTAGTCTGTTTCCGGACAGATATACAAGTTAAATCCCACCGTTAAATTGTAAACTTATTAACGTTCATACTTATTAATGAAGGATCTGTGACAGCCATTCATTAAGTGCGTACCATTGATATAATTGTAAAAGTATTTCTAAGTTTCTACAATTAATTTGATTACACATATTAGTACATCACCGGAAATAAAAATTATGGTTTTTTTGCGTCGACTAATATGTTTTTCAGTTAATTTTGAATTGCAATTTTAAAATATATAAACGAGTCATTTTTCTTAGTGTCTATTGACTGTAAGAACGTGGGATTGCTGAACTGAAGTCTTCACATTTTTTTGAGTATATGATGGCATATCCAGTTTGAAGCTAGTATTCCGGGAAAGCTTACGCTGCTGAGATTAAACCTCTGTACAAAAAGAATCAAAATGTATTTATCAGCTACAGATCTGTTAGTTTCTGGTCGTTATTCTCGAATATCAGTATACAGTTTTATTAAAGGTAAAAGAAATGTGAGTACGTTTCTACGTGAATTTGTCAATTTAATGGTTAGAGCACAGAAGCGGAGAAGTTTTATTTCAGGACTATTATTATAAATTCTAGTAAAGCTTTCTATATCGCCCGTCGTTCATAGCTCCGCCAGTAATAGGAATGATCTGGTGGTGGGACAATTGGTTTAAATTGGTTCTGCTCTTATCTAAGTGACAAATGTATGCGATGTTGTCTTTAATACTGTAAATCCTTCTGTGCATAACAGAACTGTATTGCGGTTTCGAACTGCGTCGGGGTTCCGTTCCAAGAAAGTATCAAAACAACGCAAATCGAATAACATTTTTTCCATAAGACTCCACAGAAACATTGATTACATTTATAAAACAATAAACATTCTAATAATGAAAAGCAATTTGTTTGTAAATTCTAACAATAAAAAAATATTTAGTCGGCGTTTTAGGTTTTAGGTCCCAAATTTTGCTGCTTTACTTTCTTTCATTGTACGACCTTTGTAGCACTGAACATCTTTAGCGACAGCATTCATAAGACTTCTGCTTCGAATATCGTCGTCAACATGGTCAGTAAAAATCTCTATAGCTTTATCTATCAATGAAAACATTTCTGGTAATTTTAGATTGGTAATTTCTGTAACGTTTTCTGTATGCTCAGTAACATCATCGGCTGCAGCAGTGAAATTTTGTAGCAAGTCATCGGGTTTTACGTCTGCTTCATCTTGATTTAAGATTTCTTTATAGTTTACCATGATCCCTTCAAATGTATGTACGCCTTGTGCGAAGTGAAGTAAATCATTTACAATCTCTTTGGTCTCGGCAATATAACTGCTTCGACATCCTCAGTGGATTCTGGCCACAGTTTTCTCCATACACCGTTTAAACAACTTGGTTTGACCTCCGTCCAAGACGTTCCAATATTTTCGACTGCTTTTGCAATGTTCCATGTTGAAAAAGTTGTGTGAATTTCCTACGTAGATAATAAACTTTAAAACTAGAAATAGCTTGATTCATAGGCTGTATAAGAGTCGTGATATTAACCGGTAGAAAAACAGATTTGACATGTTTGCTGATTTCATCAGGAGGATGGCAGGGCACTGTCCAATAGAATGAAAATTTTAAAATCTAGATTTTCTTTTTTTAAGTTCATAATCGATGAAAAGGGGAACTATGGACAGCATATACGTACGGTAGTAGACAAAGCCAAAGAAAAGGCTGCCAAAATCACAAGGCTGATGCCCAACATTGGAGGGCCCAGGAACACTAAGAGAGCCACATTAGCTAGTGTCACACACAACATATTGTTATACGGAGCGCCGATATGGATCGAAGCCCTAGAACGGGAGAAATACGCAGAACAATTTGCTAGAGCTCAGAGAAATATGCTACTGCGAGTAGCATCTGCATGCAGAACAGTGTCGGGCTTGATGCTGCAAGTGCTCACAGGGTCCATACCCATTGATCTTCTAGCTCTAGAAAGAACCCATACCCATGCGCATAGAGGCGATGTAGGCAAACGTCGTTTAGAAGCCAGGCAAAACACCCTAAAAGACTGGCAGAAAAGATGGGAAAGGGAAATAGTAAAGGCCCAGTGGACTAGACGATTGATTGAAAATATTGAAGAGTGGATGAATTGTAGTCATCGAGAAGTCAACTACTACCTGACTCTGGCTCTCACTGCCCGTGGTTGCTATAAATATTATGCAAAACGGTTTGGTAAAGATGGGTCAGACGAATGTATATATTGTGGAGCAACAGACACGGCTGAACGCATAATTGTTGAGTGTGACAGATGGAGGGATAACAGGGAAACAGCCTATAGATTGACCGGCCTACTGATACCGGATACAATAATAAACATCAAGATAAGCAGCAGAAAGAATTGGAGAGTGATAGACGCTATGGTAACAGCTATCATGAAGCAAAAAGAGAGCGAGAAATTTGAAAGGCAGTCGAACAATCCTGGAACAGGCACTGTTGATGCCTAGTGCCAACCCGAACCTCTCATCACCTGGTGGATGGCGGACGTAGGAATAATAAAAATAATAAGAAAAGACAGCCCGAACCCCAACTGAAGTTATGCCATGAATGGCGGTTGCAAGTGGGGAAATGTGGGGCGGTTCTGGCGGTCCTCTTGTCCGGTCTTTAGACCGGTTACGTTCGTTAAAAAAAATAGTTTTTAAGTTCGAGCGCAGCAATATGCCTCACACACTGTCGGAACTGAGTCGCTATTATGCCTATACGCAGGCATCCAGTGTATTCGGGTGAATCCCCGATATACATATTTTAGTTGTACTGACGCATATCGAATCATAACAACGCAAACTAGATTTACATTCCTGTATTTTGTATTCAATGCAAAGCGAAACAACGCAAATCGAGTCGACGCAGTTCGAGACCCTAGTGTAATTTAAACTTAACTTCCGTTTCCGTTTGGTTGCAGCTGTACTTTATTAACATTTGCTATGGTGAAGTGGGTTTGATATCGTGGATCCAATTGATTATTTCTTCCACAAAAACGGGCTTTCAAAATAATAATAAAATTTCCGTTTATCAAAAAGTTTGTGCTCGAATTTAAGAGTTGAGAAGAGTTTTTTTTTCTAGCGAGCACAACTCTTTACGAGTGGTGGTTAATATACATAATTAAATTTACATATTGATATATGTAGATCTTGACATTTCTCTATTTACAGCTATTTACAGTACCTATTCCTTAATTTTCTGGCAAATGACAATTATTTCATTTATATGTCAATGTATCAATTATGTACAGAAGCTTGTTTTTATTTCAGTTGATTTTGTTGCATACGTTTATAGCTATTATTTTCGAAGAAAATGAATAGAAAAATAGGCATGAAACATTTTGTACGTGTGATTATAAATCCATTCATTCATTGATTCTACTCTATTTTGTTAAGAAAGGGGTTAATATCTCTTTGTATCAACGATTTTGTTTGCTTAAAGACAGCATACAAAGTGTTTATACTTAACAGATTATTATTATCATTTCTACTACATTTACAAATTTTGCGGTTGCAAATATTAGCAAATAAAAGGACAAGATTTTATTCTTGGTAAATTGATAATCTTAATTAATATCATTCCTAATACTGTTAGTGGTTACAATATTGATTATCACTGTTAGGGATTTGGTGTCAAACTTCAGAGTAGTAACTAAACATACTTTTTTCTTATATGATATCTTATCGACGCAAGACATATGTAACATAATTATTATGAGATCATCTTTAAAAACTGACTTTAATGAGTACATATTTATTTCAGATTAAGAATCTTTAATAATCGTACATACACACATTTATATAAGTACATACAATTTTAACAGTAAATGCTGTCGTAATTGCTTGTAAATATAACGTGATTTCAAAACCTTAAACAAACCAGCAAAAATTCCATTAAAATGCGCTAACACTTCTTAAAATATTATTTTCTGTATCCTTTGTATGATAATTTACTATATGCCGGTACATATGTGTCTACTACTGTACTAGATAACTGTTTTATTTATAACAAGTCATAATCTAAATAATTCTTACAAACCCATTAAATGAAATAATATTTATATACGTATACATGTCTGGAATATTATCCAAGGAGTCTATTTACACTTATATATGTATATACATGCATAATTAACAGTTTATACTAGTTAGTAGACTCTGAATTATTTCTGTTAAACTTTGAAACCAATTTAAAACCAAGATATTTAATACGCTCTAAAGGGAGTGCATATCTCCAATTCAAATTGCTTGATGTTATAATAAAGTTCCTTTAATATCTTTGGGCAAACATGTGGAATAAATTAAAAATCTTAAATTATGACTTGTAAATAAAAAATAAGAGATTCATAATAAGGTTTTCCGCTAAATAAAATTAATAGAATTAATGTAGAACAATGTACAGGAATCACGACCATGAGCCTTTAAGGCAACGCTATATCATAGCAATTGTAACACTGCAATGACCACGGTTCACACATTAATACAAAATCATTATCAATTTTTTTCGCTTCAAAACTGTGATACCTATGACAAAACTATATGTATATTGAATACCTGCCTATGACGTTTTAAAAAGTTGTTAACTACCGATATGCAAAAAATCAATATCATGTACATACATACATACATACATACATACACACAGACAAAAAAATACAACTACAAGAGGTATTACGTAGGCAGTGTAAACAAATGCGTTCAATTATTTAATCCATGAATCGCACATAATACATCTGCCATATTGTATACAATACTTAAAAGTGTGGTTAGATATTCTTACACGTGTATGTTGTAAAACAAAAATAGCAGACAAACATGAACTGTAATTATTTTATCACATTTCTGATTTTTTTAAACAACCTTGAATGTTCGATATCCTAACAGAAATAATTTATAGCACAAATATAACAAAAATCAACTCACCTTAACTCCATGGGACTTCAAAGTGTAACTGCAAGGTATTACAGTCATCTAGTCGCACATTATAAATACTATTAAATATAATAGAAATATTAATTCCAACATTTCTGTAAGGTTATCTACGAAATATGAGATTTCAAGATGAGTAGGAACTTTAACGTTGTATGGATAACGTTTAGTGACCGACTGAATACGAGAACTCCGAATTCAAACGTATTATAAATTTGCTGTTATCATTAAGTAGGTAAACATTCAATCTTCTAATAATTTATATAAGACCAGGATTTTAATCTATCTTAAAGAGTTATATGTTTTGGTTTCGTACATCATTTCGAGTTCTTAATTTATCCAGTTGCCGTTAAAGATCTTTGGATTATGAAACATTTACGCAAATATTTAATTTAGTTGATTATTATACGTTATGAGTACCAAAGCAGATAATATGTAAATTTGCTAGTATTTATTTGTATCTGGCTGATCTTTTGTTAATATATTGGAGTAAATAGTCAAAAGTTTGTAATCAGTACACAATTTTAGTCTAAAATTTAGAATAAAAGAGTTCAGAAACTGGAAACCGCATTGAACCGATTTTAGAAAATGCCACAAAATTATCGCGAAGATTAAATTAAGCTCACGGAACAGCTGTTGTGAAGAAATCGAAGTGGTTGCTAACGGCAGAAAGCTGTACAAATAAAAAAACGAGCATTGGATCCTACCACCTATCTTCAAAGACCATCATATATTATTACAAGGTTTATATACATAGACAAGGTAGAAGTTAAAGACCTTGACAACAATGTGTTTTGCAGTGCAATGCTTTCTATCATGCAAACCTCTTTGAAGGAATGACATTTTTGGAATCCTTGGTAATTTAAATTAAAATTTTTCAGGCCAAATTTCCTAATATTATTTCTCTAACCGTTTGGCTCTTTAAACACTAAATCGTTTGGCGTTTATATACAAAACTAGTATACCAACTATTTACAAGAGCTAATGTATTTGCAAGGATTAGCACGTAGAAAATTAGCTGGCTAGAATTTACTCTAATGGCATTTGTAGATGACCAAAGAGTAATATAACTCGAGAGTAAGAAAGTCTACTTTGTGGCAATCGAATAAATGCCAACGTAAATACATTGTGACTACTGGTGGTAGAGGACTGAGAACGATTAAGGCTTTCTTAGGAAGTATCATACAGCAAAAGAGCTAAGAATCTACTTGCTTGTAGGAGATTGTAGAAGCTGAAGCATATTATTGGAGTAATAACGGCCGCCAAAAAGAGCACTGGTCTGACTTGAAGTTTGTATCTGATCCCACTTGCCAAAAATACCAAGAGTATAAAGCGCTTCCACGTGAGCTATGCGATTGTGAAAAGTTAATTAGTTGTGAGACACAAACCTCTCGATATTTAAGATTTAGCGTTTGCAGAGATACAGACACTAACTTTCAAAGAAAAGAATCTAGAAGAGAAAGGAAACGTTGCACAATTTTAAAACGCATTAGTCACAGTGCAGATATCTGTAATCATCCACCAAAGCAAACTTCCTTTCTACATTCTACGAATATATCGATTAGAAAAACAATTGTCACTAGAACTATTTTTGCGAGATGTAACTAAAATTTAAAAGTACCTCCCGTGTTCGTTTTCGTTTCGTTGCCAGGTGAACAAAAACAATAGTTTATGGTGGACAAGCAGTAAAGTTTTGCTAACAACTATGTCATAAATTTAGAATTGCAATGGTAAGATTTAATTCTGCAAAAAATATTAAATAGGTTCAGTGAATACTTGTAAATAAAGTAGACCTTATCTGTCCCGAATACCAATTTTATGGTAGTGTATATTTGGTTGCATATTTAAAGATTCGTATTTCTTTCTATTCTTTAAATAGCCAGCTACAAGTCAAGAGTGTAAGTATACACGCTATTACATCTACGACGAAGGAAAAGAGTTAATTTTGCAGGGTAAACTTAACTTGAAATATTTTTATCTAAACTTTTATGAGATTGAACTAACCGAAAATTTCTGAAAGCAAGTGTAACAAATAGTTCTTGTCTGTAAAAGGCGAAATCTTAACGACAAGATCATATTTTAAACAAAATACAGATTTGACCGATATATAGCCGATATATAACTTTGTATGGATCCTTTATAATATTGCAGATCCTTGCAAGCCAAACACAAATAATTTCAACTAATATCGTCATCTGTCAAAATCTTAAAAGTGAAGTTCCAAAACGTTAAAGCAATATCTCGTATGTCTTGGTTACATTTCAAAATTTTTACAGAGAAGGTCAGAAAATAATTCAATTCATATCTTTGGCTGCTAAGTTGGAAGTTGTAGAAACGCTAACTTACCAAATCAGTAGGATGTTAATGGTATAAAAGTAAGTAAAGTATATGTTGTGATAAAGGAGTATCCTTCAATTTGTCCGGAGAGATATTAAGATTACCAATACGCGAATAATGGAAAAAATAGAACAGACAGATATTGGAATATAACATGAGATACCGACTTTCTAAAAACAATTATCAGCATGTTTTTGGTTTCTATGGTTTTAGCTGTCAATTGCAAATTGTTTCTATAGTTGTCAGTGTATTACAATGAGAATAAATCCTATTGTAGCAGGAAGAGCTGTGACGGCTATAGAAGATGGCCGCGTTCAGCGCGAAGCTGCGAGAAACGTTGGTGTAAGTCTCTCGACTGTGCAACAAGTATTTCAACGGTCTGAAGAAACTGGTCTGCTCACTCGAAGAGCTGGTTCAGGACGAGGCAGGACTACAACAGCTAGAGATGATCGCTTTCTCGTTTTTAGTGCTTTGAGAAACGAAGAATCACAGTAGCTTACCTTCGAAATCATCTACAAGAAGTGAGTAATAAGTGAGTGGACAGTTAGGAGGCGTCTCCATTCTGCTGGATTATCTTCTCGAAGAAGAGGACCGCCCCCATGAATATCGAATTACAAGGTTTAATTTTGTACGAGAACACTTAGCTTGGACAGTAGCGTATTGGACTCGGATATTGTTTTCCGATGAATCGCACTTTTGTCTAGGCTCAGATAGGCGTGTTAGAGTGTGGCGACGACAAGGCAAAGATATGCTCAAGCGTGTATTGCCAAGCGACTTCCACTTGGTGAAGGTTCAGTTATGGTTTGGGGAGGCATTTTTTTTTGACGCTGGCACGAAATTAGTCTTTATCGAGAATCGGAAATTCAATACGCATCGATACCTGGCACAGGTTCTAGAAGACCATGTTATACCGTTCATGATTGTTCTTGGAGACAACTCAACCTTCATGCATGATAATGCACGGTCCCACACTGCTCGGATGATTACTGAATACCTTGACAAGGTTCAAATTACGTCCGGATATGAATCCAATTGAATATGTTTGGGATGAGATGAGGAATCGTTTACGAAGACATGTGTCGGCCCCCAGAAATTCTGGAGACCTTCGCGACATACAGGTGCAAGAATGGGCCAATCTTCCGCAGAATGTGATCTAAAATCTGATCCAAAGCATGCCCCGTCGTTTGCAAGCTGTTATCACTGCCAGAGGAGGGAATACTCGCTACAAAAGTCGTTAAAATTTCTTTTGTTTCAGCGAAAAGCATATTACACTAAAATTGTTCATTTTTATTACCTTCAAAAAAATTAGAAAAAAACAACACGACAAAACAATCGCATAAAGTTAGTAAGCTATGTCACAACCGAAAAAGTTTCAAAAAAGTTCCGAAAACAAAAAGAATTTCTGAAATAACTTTAAAATACGGGTGACCCTAATTTTATGCTCGGTAACGTGTAATGCAATTACAGTGGTGGAGAGTTCAGGAAGCACAGAAAGAAAAAAGGTTCTTGGAAAAAATGTGTTTTAGTGAATACAAAATTCGTGCTCTCTTGAGAACAGAAACAGCGGGTCGAAGTGCTAAATCTTACAGACAGTTAAGAAAAAAAAATATGGAGTTAATAAAAATACAATAAAAAAATATTTACAATTAATGAATATTCAACGTATGGCCAAAAAACTAGCGCTAAACACTACAGAAAAAACAACAAAAAACCATGAAATCGAGATTGAGCAATCTTTCGAACTTTTATGTTCCACAGAATTCTTCGTATATTTGTGTGATGGATAACGAATCATATTTTACCGTTGAAGGCAACGTATAGCAGCAAAAATGTTACTATATATATATAGCCTCTTATATAAAAGCCCCAGAAAAAAAGAAATATGTATACCGGGTGATCCATTTATCGTGGCACCCCTAAAAATTTGAAAGCAGTCAGTTTTATGAAAAAAAGTTTCAAGTAAAAGTACTACAAGAAGTGTTCTGTCTGATGATTACGCAGTCGTAAACAAAGAAGAACGTTTGAAGGTCATACGAAGGTCATTTTTTTTACAAATTCTGAAAAAGGATGTAATTGTAAGTAGAAAAGTACTAGAACTCATGTGGCCTAAAATTAAGAGTCAGCGAAATATTCAACAGAAACAAAATATAAATTGAAAATAATACATGGAAAATATAGTATTTTCAAAGCAATATGTGGTCGTATTACAAATAAATTAATAACAGATTAGGAATTGCGGATTAATTTGTAATAATAAGACGAATAAGTTGAAATGTTGAATGTAGGTAATTACAAATGAATTAAATGGGTATAAGTTTGTTGTTTATATTGGATATTAATAGGTTGTATGAATTAGTTGTTTGTTGTAATAATGGAGTATTTGCTGCCCCTTAATCCAGGATTACCATGGCATAAGCCAATTAACTTTGTATTTGTAATCCCTTGAAGCTGCATAAATACCTTACAGTCTAGGTAACAGACTTAATGTTCATCTTTTTTGTTTTTCTTGAATATTTCGCTGAATCTTAATTTTAGGCCACATGAGTTTTAGTACTTTTCTACTCACAATTACATCCTTTTTCAGAATTTGTAAAAAATGCCATGCCAGATAAGACACTTCTTGTAGTAAATCTTTTACTTGAAACTGTTTTTCATAAAACTGACTGCTTCCAAATTTTTAGGGCGGTCACTATAAATGGAGCATCCGGTATACATATAACTTAAGTTTCCAGAAAAGATTTTGTTGTGGCTGGCCATTAGCAAACATGGGATCAGCAATACCGTATTTTTTAAAGGTGGCTTGGTGGTGAGTTCGCGGACTTACGTATAAGAGTGCCTTATGGAGCTTTTTTTGGCGCGAGCTGGCGCCTGCACATTACGATAGATCAACCCTAAACACCTTGAATGAACTGGGAATTAAATATGTGCCCAAAAACTTTAACCCACCAAATGTCCCACAATCTAAAGAAGAACCTCTATAGGAATGGATATCGGCCAAAAAAATCAGATGGATAATTAAGATTAAGAAGGAGCTGAAAAGTATTAATATAACGGGGATTTACCTTTAAAAGTCCCCAAAGCAAATCACATAAATTTTAATTATATTTGACTGTTCTTAAAAAAATATAACAGTCATTACAAATCAAGCGTTATATTTTTCTAAGCTCATTTTGGGTTTGTTTCCAATTTCATTCACCAGGCGTTATAATATTGTAATACTTATAGTGAACAATTCGTGTATCAAAACCACGCAAGTCATGCACATACAATAATGTGCATAAATAAGTAATCACATACACATTTTTGAACATTATATAGAATACATCAATAAGAAATAAAAATTGATAAGCAGGCCTATGGAAAGTCGTAAGATTGTTACAATAAAATATTTAATTTTTATTTGAAGTTAAGTCCAATCTTCAACAGTTGCTACCTCAACATTTTTCTGCAACTATTGTCACTATTTATAAGCCAATTTTTTCGTTTTTGCTTTGCTTTCCACCAATTTATTGATAATCAACTCCCTACAAAATTTATTTATAGCCTCACATTTAATGATTTGATCTTAATTGTAAAGGAATAGAATATTAACGTATTAAAGCGCTCAGGAAAGCTGCTTCATTATAGCATAGGTTCACCTGCAATATACAGAATATCGGATAATCAAGTTCGACGAATCATGACTTTACTGTACTTGGAAGCAAATCTAGTAACTCTAAACAACAAGTATAATGACGCCGACTGTCTCACTTTGTAGCACAAGTCTGGTCCGTATGTGAATCGACGTTGGTGACCTTTAAGGTCATAAACTGTTTTCTAGGATCTACAAACAAATTAATGAGTCACGAGATTTTTGCGGTGTCTTTAAAAATACAAATATAATTCTAGCACGGAATTCTTCAAACCAATTAATTAATTGTGAATGTGTCAATAGTATTATTCATTAGCGAAACAAATCGTTAACTATGAACGTTTCTACAAATTCTTTATACGTTGCTATTCTTAGCTTGATACATTTATCATGTTGTGGAATGCCTACAAATTAGTATTATCTTTAAGGTTAAGTTATTTTGTCACTATAGGAATTTATTATATTCTGAATGAAACTGCGTAACCGGAAGATCTTGGGTGCTATCTATGTACATAACGAGCAATGTGTGATAGAAATTCCATTTATACATATGTATATGTACATACATACATATACGAACTGTTCTGAAGACGTAGCAAATGTTGCGTATTTTTTAGCACCTCGTAGTACATTGCGCTTGAGCTTTGTTAAACTTTAATGTATTGGGTAATGGCATTATCTTCCAATTAGTTCCTTATTTTGGTCATTAATTTTCTGATTTTTGTGTAGGTATTCTTTATTTTTTTATATGTGCTACCATTTCCTAGCATTTTCAACGTATTCTTTTGGTAATCTGGTTTTAACAAACTTATAATCCTGTGGGATTTACCAGGCTTTAAATATATAATTCTGCATGGTTTTTTATATCTTTATTTGTTTTATTAATAAAATAGTTAGCTAATTTTCTATTCTCAAAATGTTGATAGTATGTAATTTTTGTAGTTCAAAATTACATGCACAATGTTCTATTTGGTCATGTTTATAGTTGTCATAGCAGTTACGATGCATACACGGGCTTAAGTTCGATTTTTAAACTTCGATATTATGTTATTCCCTCCAGACAAAAGATATGGTGATCAAAATATGAAGTAATACGAGCCCTGTCTCAGTGAAGTTGGCCCAACTATCAACATTATGTTTTCAAAGAGAATTATTATATTAACGAAAAACGTAATTAAAACTAAATATATTTCTGATAAAACACCATCTTTTTATTCAGTTTCAACTTAACATCCAATAGTTTTTGTAACAGAGGAAGAAATATTTTACAAATTCAAAAAACTCAAACGAAGAAAATCAACTAGAACAAAAATATCGGCAAATTACCACTGCGTTACATCCCCCTTTCGACTGATTACTGTTTCCCTTCGTCTTGACATTGTATCAACTAATGTTTGACAATCATTTGGTACCATGCCATTCCAAATTTCTTGGAGACAAGTTAGCAATTCTGGAACGGTTCTTGTCGGATTTGCTCTTCATGATATCCCATAAGGTTTCAATCGGCGACAAATGTGGACTATTAGAAGTCCAATTTAAAACTGAAGTATTGTGTTCCAACATCCAATGTTTTACTTTTTTACCCGTATGACAAGCGGCACTATTTTGTTGAAAGATGAATTCGATAGTATTTAAACGCATTTGTTCAATTTGGGGTCTTAAGTTGTTTTGAAGCAAATTAATGTACTTATCAGTATTCATAATACCTTTTCCACTCCGCTAGCCGACATGGATCACCAAGTCATAACAGAAGTTGGAAATTTTACTTTCTTTTTGAGACATTCATTCTGAAATGTGTCTTCTTTAGTTCTGATGACACGACTCCTACTATCTATCACCAACGCATACTTTAAATCTGGCTTCATCATTCATGATTTGAATCATTGTCAGTAAAGGTTTCTTTTTTGCCCATAAAATATCGAATTAATAATGAACAAAGAAGAAAAATAATTAAGCTCACGTTTTAAGCTTTATATCCCAGTTTCCTGGGAGCTCTGTGACAAGTTTTTCCCTTTGCCTGATTCCCAATTTTCAATTCATTACAACAAGCACACCATTTTTGCTTGATAATCCCTTTTAAAGCTCTCAAGTTTTTATTGGAATAATGCGGATGATATCTAGTTCTCGGTTTTCGAACAACAGATCCAGTTAATTTGTACAGTTTAATAATATTTCGAACTGTTATCTGGATTTATTAACAATTCTCGGAGATTTGAGAAGCATTTTGATTTTGACCGTTTAAATGCAAGTGAAGGATCACTTTTCTTATTTCGTCAGACACAGCTTTACCACAACCCATTTTCAGTTGTTAACAATTACATCAATGCACGACAATTAATAACGGCTTCTGACAACGTCAATTATTATCATATGTTTCACAATATCTATCTATATTTTATCAAAGCAGATAAACTGACCATTTAACGCAATTTGTCATCATCATGTACTATACATATGTTGCTGAGCTCGAATCATTTTACAAAGGAGAAAATTTCTAAACAAAAATTCCTTTGAAATGGTAGGATCAGCCTTGTTATCTTTCTCTAAACGTTGAATGATGGTTGAATGAGACCAAACCTAATATATTTCAAACAAAATTTTAATCTACCACGAAATAAATTCAGAAATATCAAGTATTAGGTGGTTGGGCCAACTTCACTGAAGAAAATTTCATATAACAACGATTCATGTTGAAGAGCTAAAAATACGGCTATAGTAGTCAATGATACCTAAAAGCAAATATACTAAAAGCACAGAAACCACTTCGTACTTTTGATTCCATCAGTCCTGTGTAATTTTAGAAGCTTTGATGGTAATGCTATATATCACGCAACAAACCTACTTCATGTCAGCTCTACAGCATTTTCTTTACCGACTTCTTCCATTGATAGTATACGCAGTCTTAGAAGTAGAACAACTTACGGCGTCTTGCGGTTGTAGAAGAATAATTGTTGTACGACGAAGCCATGCATGACCAATAGCAGGAAGAAGGGTTTCTAGAGGTATGCGCTGCCTTTGTAGTCGCATTATCTCTGGTAATATTTATTATTTTGTGTGTGACAACACAATTTCGAAAAGACGAGTACGACCAGCGCCTGGAACTCCATTCCCACCTTCATCACCCAGACTTTCCAGAACCAGACGAGTATTCCATGAAATTGGCCCGTCAGTGGTTACATTTACACCGACACCTTAGTACGAGAACTAAAGACCATATGAGAACTATAATAGCAAAAATGATTTTGTACGATCGGTGTAAACAGTTGCGCACCAAATTAGTCCGGTCCCGTGCTCTCAAGAGGGCCGAACCAAATATAGTTCGGAAGTTAACCAACATTAACGGTATAAACGCACTTGGACCTGACCAAACGACCAAATGCAAACAGGTCATCTGCTGATTATGTGATTATTTTTAGTTGTTATGGGTTAGTCAGCCCAATAATTTACGTGAATTTCGGTTATAATAATAATAGCTATTTATTGACGACGGTATAAAAGTATTAACAAAAAGCAACAAAAAAAAGAATACATCGCCAAAAGGTTTGAGATCAGCTGCCTGCAGGACAAGCAGCTGCTCTGACTCCCAAACCGCAAATAAACTAAATAGAAGCAGACTAAAACTAATTACTAAACTAAATCCAAATTCGAGTCCAAGTGTAAACAAGCGTACTAATAATTGCAAGTGTAATATCAGTGCACGCCCACTATGCCGGTCCAGATAGAGAGTGAATTTTTTAAGATGGCCACCAAAAGATGGCGGAGCTAAGATCTTGTAATCTTATAATAATAAAAATAATAATCCATGCCTTAGCATCCCCCAACAGCTTGCGCCAATTACAGGGGGCATCGGCTGGCCATGGGTTATTATTACGCCTGCGGCTGTAGATCGACTTAAGATGTTATCTTTCCGCATTTGCAGTGGAATTTGGGAAACTACAGAAAACCAAATTCAGAAGGAGCGCACCGGGATCCGAACCCGATACCGTCAGACTGTGAAGCGAGCGCACTAGGCACTGCGCTACACAGTATCTTTTATCCAGCCACATATTTATATCTCACAGTTTCAGAACGGTTCCAAATTCCAAACATTCGGTAGTCGTTGTAAACACAGTAGGCTAAGCCTTCGAACCAACGCAGAGTTATCTAATTATCCCTCCCACTTTTGGTCCGTCGACCCGAACTATCTGCTTTGCGGTGTAAACGTAATCAGTAACATCCGATAATATTGCACATTGGCCGCTTCACGACGACAAACATTTTGCTTCTCGATGAAAAGCATTACCTAATTGCAAAGGTTTTTCTCGGATTATGTGCAACAAGTGCAAAGTGCACCTTTGTCTTTCAAAAACAAAACATTATTTTTTAAATTGTCATTCAAATTAATATACATAGTACAGGGTCTGCCAAAGGAACCTGACGATTTTTGGTATCCAACTACAAATTTATGTAACAAGATATTAATTTTCACATACAAGTAATCGACCTGACTATTTGTGACTATTGGCTATGGAGTTATCTGACAGCAAGGTGTATTTAAATAGACGGCAAACAATTCAGGAATTAAAAGACAACATTTGCAATGAGATTCGTGCAATTCCTATGAATATGCTAGAGCGAGTAATGAACAATTTGCAAGATCGCTTGGAATAGTGTATACGCGGTGAAGAACATCATTTGAGCGATATTATTTTTCATAAATAAAATGGCATGTAATATACTATCGATTATTTGTATGTGAAAATTAATATCTTGTTACATAAATTTGTAGTTGGATACCAAAAATCGTCAGGTTCCTTTGGCGAACCCTGTATTATAATGTTACAGTGTCAAGATTTTACTATTTCTCCTCCTTATATCCCCATCTTCGCCCATAAAATTTTAAGTTACAATTTTACTATTCAGTTACAGCGTAGTCATATGATTACATGATATATGTAACTCTATAGGGAGCGTACGCAGAGCTTATCACGCATAAAATTGTCAAAAAAATTAATTAATCGATGATGCAAAGAGCAACATTTTCGTTGCATTAAAAGTAATGATCACTGAAGGTAGTAATTCAATTTTATAATGATATTATGAATATAATGGAATAGTAATTAATAGCAATCGGGATTAATAGTTCCATATTTTGTAGATATAATAAAAAAGTCAGTAATTTTCTGTCAAAATTAAAAAAACATATGAAGTAGAATCAATAGTATGAAAACAAATTGAAATGTCAATCGCAAATAAAAAGGCTTTATATTACGTAAATAAATTTATGACTGGAGTTTTATGATTAGTGCGTAACATATATCCTTGGTTGGATAAACAATTACTCAGTTACATAAGATATATAAATAGTATACATTTAACGGGAAATATTTCTGGAGAGACGTGGTAGAGGTCTAAGAGTTACAGTGGGCGGATTGAGATTATTTGAAACAACAATACTTACAGTAAAATAGTCTTTTGTGTCTACGAGCACATTTTGCGAAATTCTCACCCGATAAGTTGTCGTTGCAATGTTCTATGGTATGTCCTAAGCCTTTGATTATGTTTATTATTTCATACGTCTTCTTAAAATTGAAAGGTACTGTTCAAGAAAAAGTCGGTGATTGGTTCTACTGTTATGTTTCCAGTCGCGATTAGTGTGATAGTGGATGACATCTATGTTCATCCAAACCTTAATTTTCATATTATGGATATACTGCCACGAAAAGTTCCATTGCATAGTGAGATAATGGATCTTCGGTCAGATCCCCAAACCCAGACACCGTATCTGCTGATTCATCGATGATCTAGTGAGGCAGTTGAGTTTAAGAGATGATTAATTTGAGTAATTTGAGTAAAGCAAAATGATTACTAAATAAGCAAAACATATCTGAAGTAGGGATGCCGATTTCTAATCGATTATTGGAAAAAATCGATTATTTTATTTCTAAAGATCGATTTTTTGAATCGATTTTTGAATACTCGATTTTTTTTGCAAATCGATTCTTTTTTATATCTGATTTTTGTGAAAATCGATTCTTTTTTATACCCGATTTGATAATAAATATGACATAAAGTGTCGTTTAGTTATAACAAGGCTTCTATGAATAGGTGTAGCATGCATTGCCTAGATTCAAAGAATTTAACATTAAAAGAATTCTTATATCTAGCAGAGAAATTATACATTTCTGACCTGCCGTTTAAAAGCTTCAAAGGTCCATCTTGGTTCCCGTGGTTCCCTCTATCATCCTACATTTTTTTTGTACACTGTATATTGCTGGTGTAATATACTAAGCCATGTAATGCAGTGCTGCCAATAAAAAGTTGCAAATGATTTAGGTGCCATAACAAAAGTAAAAAGTTTTTTTTACTAAAATATAAAAAAATTAGTTATTATAGTGGCCCTCGTCGATAAATAGATAATAAATAGTCGATAAAAATCGACTATCTATAACATCGATTATTTAAGCCTTGATTTTTTTCGGAATCGATTCTTGGAGTTTCGATTTTAATCGATTCAGAGAATCGATCTTTTGATAAGAATCGGCATCCCTAATCTGAAGACAATCGCAATACGGAAGATGTAGTTAATTTAAATATGTTTGGACATGAATTCAGGTTACAGTAAACATTTTATCCTGTAGAAGAACTACTGACACAAAAATTCTGCAATATTGTCTTATTTTTCTGTTGCATGTATGTAAATATAAATTTTATATTTATAAAATAAACAACAAATTCAATTGGAATTGTGAATATTTTCTAATTAATAAGTTACTTTGTACTGGAATGATTAGAATAAATTAATTAGCCATATGATTACTACTAATTATTTATAATACTTCATTGTTGTTGGTTGTTTTTGCACAGTTGCCATTTTAATTAGTTAAATTAACCTTCTCTCCTTTCATATAAGGAGTACCCTAAACTTTTGCAATACTTGTTATATCATTGTTATAATTGTTTGAATGTTTAAATGCATCTTTCCCTATAAATACACATATAATCTGAAATGTGTACAAACCGTACGGATAGTCAATTCATGAGAACTCTTTTACGTCACAGACTGGGTATCCATTACTGAATACATTTAGAAATAGAATTTAAAAATATCTAAGAAGACTAGAAATATTTACATATCTTATTTACAATAATAGATAAGGAAACTATATATTGATGACTTTTTAATGTAAAGACTACGTCTGCAGGACTTGTAAATTAGTATCAATGTCATCTACTAATATTTATGTGTATATTGAACATGTTATAAATGGAATTTAAATTTTACTAACAATAAGAGGTGGTTCCCCTCTGAATGTCTGTGGTATTATATCAATCACAAGCAAATATGCTTGTTTACAACTGAATAAGAAAGAATTATGCAGAATTGTTGTTTATTAATTTAACATCTAATAGCAATATTTTATAAGTGCAAAAAAATATCTGCCGTTTGTTTTAATACCAAATATTTTTTTAATGCAAATTGTAGTAAATATAAAAAATGTGTACCATTCTAATGCGTTTTAGTTTGTCGCTTATATAATTTCGGAGATTATTCCGAATCTTAGTTTCAACTTGGTCATTCAACACTTGAAATACATACAGCGTTATCCTAAAATTTGATCTAGTGGTATCGTGAACTTATACACTAAAATAAAATAGTCGCAGTCAATACAAAATTTACATACTATTCACACTTACCTTGATAAATCAAAAAATTCACAAACTTCTATGCATAACATTTCCATACCCAGTCCATTCGAATATTTACAAATATATTCAGATTTGATTTATTAATACTATTAATAATAGGATGCGGCGCCTGTTGTAAAAAATATTATTCCACGGTTAATATGTTAAATATGAGCATGTGCAAGGTGTAATCAATGAATAATCATATTAAAAACAAATTAATTGTCCAAATATACAAAATCCCGAATGATGACATCCTCATTGCCAACTAGACCACATTCTTAAGCTGTATATGATAACCGGTACGCATATATGTACAAAACGTGTGTAACTACCTACCCGTAACCATATTCAAATGATTGCTGTATTTTTTCCAGAATTTCATACGTAAAAAACAAGACATTCCTATATACGTGACGTAAGAGTCACGAGATTCATAAAGGACAAGCAATATCAACGGTTTGCGTGCCACTGGTAGAGAAGCGCGTGACCAGTGGCTCTCACATCCGTGTATTGCCCGTAGGCAAGTGATTACATTGTTGTAGACTTTCTAAAATTTTAGGTGGGATATGAAAATTTTAACGTATTAACGTAATAGTTCTGGTAAACAATTGAGTAAGTTTTTTTGGCATGAATCATTTTGTTATTTACATCTAAAAAATTGATTGATTATAGGCAGTATCCAATAAATTACAAACCAAACGATTTCAGAACTCAAATAGTTTCGAAATCCGCAACACCCAGTAACAGGCTGCTTTAATGGAAAATGTCTCTTAAAAATAGAATACAAAATGACTATTAAAGAGAACGAGATCTCCACTGTATGGTTCGTAGACAATATTTTATTTGAAGACAAGGTTAGATATGGTTTCTCATTTGTAACATTGTTGACTGCAGTGAATTTATTCGAGGTGGACTAGAGTTTAAATAGAATATCTCTGTGAAAACAGAAACCGAATGGAATATAATATTGTTAAAGACAATTAAAATAAAACGTGAATAGTAAAGACGTGTACGTTTAACTATAGTAATTATTACTACGACAGTATATCTGAAGAAATATATTTGTTAGCTAAAAAGATCATACGGATGTAGTAGTGGAAGAAAATTGTGGCAAAAAATGGCATCTGCCAACGGTAAGTTCCATGGCCCACAAAACATTTTGCAGATGCATTTGGTGAAATAATTCACATTCATAAACCACTTTTGTTGGATCCTACTGTATGGAAAATAAAAAAATGCATTCCAGAGAAGTATTAGATTGTATTGTTTTAGAGACAAAGTATAGGTATATTATTGTGTTGACAGATTTTCAATATAGCCACCTGCCACAAAAATAGAAAATAGAAAAAATGAAATGTTGCAGCTTACATCTTAGCTTTATTTGCAGCATATTTTAGACACCAATTACACTGTACCTTGTTAAAGTGAGAGCAAATGTAATTGTATGATTTCTTGCACTTCCTTTATATCGACAGTTTGCTAGATTTGTTATTGAATTTAAGTCTGTCAAAAGCATGGTTGTTCCATCCCAGTCTATCATCTGTAATCACTCCACAATCTTACAGCACTGCTTAATGTTAAACGAATATTTATATTGTGTGGTGTGCGAAGTATCTAGTGTGTGATTTGTTCTAGAAAGTACTGATTTCTTTTTTCTGTATTTAATAAAGCCCCGGGATTCGACAGAACTACAGCCAAGATAATCAAACAGAATAGAAACAAACTTGCACCAATACTAACTAAACTTATCCATGATACCATAAAAAGTGGACAATACCCGACAAACTTAAAAAGGACTATAACAATACCTATACAAATAAAAGGAAACAAATTACAGCCAGAAAATTATAGACCAATATGTTTACTATCAAGTCTGAATAAAATATTGGAAAAGAACATACAAATACAAATAAGCGAATATCTAATGAAGCATAATATAATACATAAACGGCAATATCCATTTCAGAAAAACTCGGGAACAACATTAGCCGCAACCGATCTACTAAACATGATAAAAAGCAAGGTAGAAGAAAATAATAATGTTGTAATGGTCCTAATTGATATGGAAAAGGCTTTCGACACTGTATCAAAACCAAAATTATTAGAAAAATTGGAAAGTATAGGAACAAAAGACGGAAAAACACTTAATACACACATATCTGATCAATAGAATCCAAACAACAATTGTTAACAACACTGAAAGTGACTAACTGCAGAATACGGAATCCCACAGGGCGGAAATCTGCCACCCATACTATACATAATATACACAAATGATATACTTGCAATAAAAACACACGGAGAAATTTATGCGCACGCAGACGACATATGTCTTATATACTCGCACCGAAACGAACAGCAACTACAAAAAAAATATAAACGAAGATATATAAAAAATAGAGCAGAAAAAATAGAGGTCGTTTAACAATCCCATAACAATAAACGAAAGCAAAACAAATTATATAGTTTTCTCAAGAAAGAACCGCACCTCAACTTTCAATATCAGAATAAAAAATCAAATCCTACAGGAAGCAACAGAAACAAAATACCTAGGACTAACGATACAAAAAAAGCTAAAATGGAATGGACACGTCAAAGATCTAATAAAGAAAAACACAACAACCACAGCAGGAATAACTAAAATAAGTAACTTAATACCAGAGCACATGAAAAGATCAATATATCATGCCCTATTCACAGCCCATATGAGCTACATGATAAATGTATGGAGCGACACAACAAAAAGAAACATAGACAAGTTACAAAGACAACAGAACAAGATATTGAAGATACTCTACGGACTAGATAGAAGAGCAGCAACAACAGAAGTATACGAACTAACATGCGAATTAAGTATCCGGCAACTTACTAACTTTAAAAATTAAATACTAATACACAAAATGGAAAATGGATTAATAAAAATCAACACCAAATTAAAAAACAACAAAGAAACACATAACCATAACACAAGGAGACACTCACATACATATAAGAACTGAAAGAATTATCATTAAAAAGTACAAAACAGTCCCAAGCACGGAAGCAATTGCACACTATAACAATTTACCAACTGAAATTAAACAGCTAAAACATACTCACTTCAAAAAATAAATAAACAAAAGCCTGTTAACAAATAAAAAAGGAAAAGAAAAACAACTAGTAAACCTCATAGCGCTCTCAATACCGGTAGCTCGAGATGGGACACTGCAATCCCATTATCTCGATGTGACACAAGAGAGTGGGAACATCTGCATCAGATATATATGTATATGTTTTGTGTTTATATTTGATGTAAATAATAATAATAAAAAAATACTAAAGCATTTTTGTATTAAACCTCGTATCAATGTTGCTTAGCCTTGTTGTACCAGCATCTACAGATGACATCGTATTCCACGGTAGAAGAGTATTAGTTACCACTGTACTAAATGTATTTCTCGTAATTATATTTGAACAATAAATTGCGCTAATAGAATACATATTGAAACTTTACTAAGAAAATCTGATATATTCAGTACAGTAAGTTTAACAGCGGCGCACGCAAATGTTTTTGAGATAATAGGCCTAATGCGCTTAAAGTTGCCCTTAAAATTCGTTGGCCAGGTATACAACTGGTCCACAGTAATTTCAATAATCTTTGCAGTAACCATTCACTAAAGTATAGGTACATATACCATAATTGAAGATATTTCAATCTGACACTGTTTGCTACTTTTGTTCGTTCTTCAGCTTCACTGAAGGTCTGTTAACCAAAAAACAAGCTATGATCTTACCAATCTCTTTGTATTTCTGACGTATCTGAAAAGTACGTGTTAATAGCAGTACCTACCAGTAACCAACCAAATTTTATCAATGTTAAACAACAACGCTGTGGTGCTTTTGTTAATTCAAGATGAAGAAAAATACGAGATTGATTGAGGGATTCGGAAAGATTTTTTTATTTAACAAAAAGATGTGATTTGATGAGATTTTGACGCCATATTCAAGATAAGCAGGGATCCACAGACTTATAAAGAGCAGAGGCCACTCGGGAAAATTATAAGCCAAAGACTGGGCCACTACAACGAATACTTATTAACACAAATATTTTTATTTTTAAATAGTATGAATTACTACAAATGATAAAAATAAAAGAACGTTCAAAAGTGTTCGCTGTAATGCAATCTAATCATTACATGTTTTATGATTTTGATGCATGATATTGCATTGACCTAACCATTTTGTTTAGTTTGGCTCCACATTACTTATCGTCACACGTTTCGGTTTCGATTTTTTCTTTCGTTAAGTTTCATCACTGAAAACGTTTGCTCATAGATATACGTCGATCCAAATAAGCTTGCGCATTTCAATATAAGCGCATTCTTTATAAGCGGTTTTGTCAACGCTACGGTAAAAGTTGAGTAATTTATTTTCATTAAACTAATTTCGTATAGATTATCATCATTTTCCTTACATATCAATTCCAGCTGTATTTATTCCGTTGCATTTTCGGGTGAAATATTGAAAGTATTGCTGAAAATGTCCAATAGACGTTAAACTTTTTTGAAGTCTAGAAAACGATCGTGAAAAGCCTGTATTAAAATATCAATTTTTTCAACATAAGCGAAATTGACATCGGAAAATGGCGATTATTGACTGAATTGATTTGTGTCCTGAAAAGACTTAATTTGCATTGAAAGGACGAAACATGAGCGTATAACTGCGAAATCAATTGATCCTTGCCTTTAAGTCGTGTATTTAAGACATTCAAGTGATTTGTGATGTCTGCAAGAAATGCTAAGTCACACAGCCAATCAGGGTTGTCGACTTCGGAGACGTGCTTTTTCTTTCCCACCAGAAATATTTTGATTTCTTCAATCAAGTTAAGAAACAGGAGATCACCATATTCCCTTTCAATATCCTCGAGAAATTGTTGGAATTGTTGGTGACTGAGATTTTATAAAGTGTACAGTAGGTATTATAACTTTTATCACATTTCAAATTCCAGTAATTTTGAACAAAGAACCTCTTGATGTATGTATGTATTATGCAATGAAACTGCATTAATTCCTTGGTATCTATCTTTTTAGTTTGTAAATACTCTTTTAACATAGTTATTATCCCAGATTTACTTCCAACCATTGAAGGTGCTCCGTCAGATAATTTCGTTAAATCCAAATCCATTATAGACCATTTTTCCAGAAGAGCTTTAAGCATGTCACTCTCCTTGGTTTGACTTGTCAAAGAACTCATACCAGTCAGTTCCTCGCTCACTTCAACATTTTACGCTACACCTCGTAAAAATATTAAGAGTTTAGCAGTGGAACTTATATCTATAGATTCTTCGAGTGCTATAGAAAAATACGCAAACTTTTCGATTTTGTAGCTAATTGCTCTTTTGTACTTATTAGCTGCTAATGTAGTACGTTTTCTTTGAACAGTTATCCGATCTAAACACTGCTTAACAAACTCATGACCTTTAAAAGGCCGACAAGTTTCCTCTATTATTCGAGATATTTCAAAGCTAACTTTAGTAACTATTTCAGCATCTTTCTACAGTGGACATCTTTGCGCTCGACTTGCGCTGGTTAATTTGGTAAAAGTATGATGCTGGGTTTCATAATGCCTTTTCACATTATATTCCAGACAGTTATAACAGGCAATTTTGTTATGTGATGAAATAAAAAAAGGATTTTTTGGTCCAAATATCTTGAAGCTGTCGATTTTCATATTCAACCTAATGACTACTTTTTTTTTCTAAGGCCTTATCTATATGGGAATTGATATTATATCGTTACGTAGATAAAAGCCAAATTCGAACGACAAATATTTATTCTTCACAGATTCCAGAAAATTTCATTGCACACTAACAACTTAATATATTCCCATATTATATCGTATGTCATGTGTAATCTGAAACTCATTGTAAATGTGTGTGACTATTTTTTTACTACTTTTTTTTTGATAACTTCTTCTCGTTTGCAGCAATTTCTGAAGATCAGGTGGCCCACTGTCTGCGATCTCTGAAGGGTAGGTCGTGCGGACAAGATGGTATAAATTTAAGAATGATTGAAATCTGTTGCCTCTTTCTCGTTCCGTTTATCACTTATATTGTAAACTTTTGTTTACTTAATAATGTATTTCCTTTCTGTTGGAAACAAGCACTTGTCACGCCCATTCCCAAAAAAAATAAACCTACACCGTACAAAGATCTGAGGCCAATTAGCATCTTACCCACTCTGTCTAAGATATTAGAAAAAACCATGGAACAACAGCTACGAATCCATCTGAATAAGTTCAATCTCCTTCCATGTCTTCAATCAGGATTTAGAGCGGGTTTTAACTGCGCAACGGCTTTGTCAGCGGTTACTGACAATATTCTTCGGGCCTTAGATGAAGGTAATGTGGTAGTTCTTGTTCTGCTCGATTTCAGTAAAGCATTCGATACAATAAATCATGATCTGCTTTTAGCAATTCTGAAATACATCGGTATTAGCGATAACTCTTCAATCAGTTCGTAATAAACAGATCGCAGCGCGTCAAATTGAATGGCAAGATCTCGAACCCGTTACATCTGGATATGGGCGTCCCTCAAGGTAGTGTGTTGGGTCCATTTATTTGTTCTATTTATACAGCCTTTCTGTTTAAAGATGTTCTGTCACTATCACTTATATGCCGATGATACGCAGCTCTATCATTCATTTCCTCTATCGCAGCTTGATGTGGGTGTTGAACAACTTAATCGAGATTTGGATAATCTGTATCACAGCGCTTCAGATCATGGACTCCGTATTAATGCAGAAAAGTCAACATCGATTCTATTCTGTAAAAATAAGTTAAGAGATGTTGTCACCAGCAGAATATGCATCTACTCGAACAATAATACTCTACCAATTGTTAATTCTGCAAGAAATTTAGGTCTTATTATTGACAATAATTTACGTTTTAAGCAGCACATTTCGTCAGTTATACAACGATCATTTGCAAATTTAAAGATACTTTTTGGGAATAGGGATTGTCTACCAATTAAGTTAAGGAGACTCCTCTGCGATTCCTTAGTTTTATCTAAATTTAATTTTTGTGACACGGTGTATGGTCCTTGCCGGACCACAATTGACGCTGCTAGAATTCAGAAGGTGCCGAATGCGTGTCTTAGGTTGATTTATGGTATTAGAGGCAGAAATAGAATATCCCACGCCCTTAAGTGGGCTAACTGGTTAAATATGGCTTCACGCCGCAGACTTCATTCATGTATACTGTTTTATCATGTTATTATGAACAAAACTCCTCCGTACCTGTACAACCCGAATATCATTTAGGGCTGACGTTCCTAACTTAAATATTAGATGTAACTCCGCCGATCCATAGAACCACACTATACGAGCGTTCGTTTTCGTAAATATTGCCAAAATATGGAACTCTGTACCCGATAACTATAAGTCATCTACTTCTACTGCATTTAGGAGTCGACTGCGTTCTGCCCTTATGGAGACTTAACCTTTTTGGGTCTGGGGGAGTGTATCTGCCTAATTGAATTTTGATGTAGTGTCTTGTTGGCTGGCGGCAATAATGTTATTTATATTTTTATTTATTCATTTATTTATTTATTCATGTTGTCCTACTTTGGCGATCGATCTTATAAACTATATTTTTGTTTGATACTGGTTAACTGTTTGTTTGATACTGATTAACTTTGATTTGTTTGTATTTTAAATTTTGCAAAGCTAAATACACTGGGTAGAGCAGCTATCTTAGATAGATAGAAGCTGATTCTAATCCCATTCACACAAGTTATGTTTACGTTTATTTATAGTTCTCTTTTTTTTATATATATATATATATACATATATACCTATGTATATTTTCTTATATGTGAATAAAACTTTTATTATTATTATTATTATTAAATTTTTCAAGTTTGCGGTTTCAAAGATAACGAATTATACACATGTCTTACTATAGCATTAATTCAGATGACTTATGACCGATTATATGTCAGTCGAAATACCAGACCAGATAGCCCTAATATGTCGCGTACGTATTATACGAGTTAAATCTCACGCTTTCTTAGGAAATCCGTTACCTAGCTTTTATCAGGCTTATTCGGTATCAAACAAACTCAGCTGAAACAACGTGACTCCCAACAGTTTTTCGCATTCTCTCTAACTACCTATCTCTAACTCAAACGCAGTATTTAATAACAAAATCCGATACACTTTCAATTTTTTAAATTTTCTAGAAACCATAAGTGTAGTTTGTGCAAAATATAATACAACTATAATTCTAACGTAGTATGACGCTTTTTAGATAGATACTTATTGACGTAATTTTGATAGCAACATATACATACATACATACCTACATACATACATATTAGAATGAAATATTTGTGGATTATATTTCCTTATACAGCTGTTGGCAAGGAGTAATTAACACTTTATTAAATATTCAAAACTTTACGTTTCATAATAGTGTGGAGTACATTCAATATTTGATCTGATCATGGCGATAGTAGTTATTTATTTGCATGAAAAGAAATGTTAATAAAGATGTCTTATGACACACCTTCTTCTTCCGAACGCATAATCTCTATAATTTATTTCGCGCTACTGGGAAAGATAAATTTCTCCGCCATTACACTACCATAAAGGCTTAATATCACCACTGTTTGTTGAGCTCATGCCAAATAAGGTTACGGAACTTGTCGCTGTCGCAATAATCAGCCATACATACTAACGTAAAGTATAATTGATGGAACATGCGTGCGCGACTACCTAGTAATATTCCTAGTATATCCCCGAGGTATTTAAATTAAATACCGTAGCAATCATAGGTATTCCCACAACTTTATATTTTATTTATTTATTGTAAATTTTATACGTATAATTCATAATTAAAACTTCAATGAAATCTTTTTATTTTCGTTCTTTTAAATTCATATTTCTTGTTCTGGCTTAGGTTAGACTTTATACTAATAAGCTGTCATAATACTTGCGTGGTAGTAAATGTCTATGTGTACACCATGTATGTACAGTCATGGACGGATAGAATGTCCCGGTGTACGGAGTGCAAGCTGCGCTCCTGATACAATTTGCTTGACGGCACAATCGATATTGTATCAGGAGTGCAACACGCACTCCGTATACCCGGACATTCTATCTGTCCATGATAGTACATGCATATGTTATATTAAAAGTTATCTTCATGTGGTTTAATTACTTGGAGTATTTCAATCATTGTATCATAACATACCAAAATATACATATATAATAATAATAATAATAATAATAATAATAATAATAATAATAATAATAATAACAATAATAATAATAATAATAATAATATAATAATATTCTTTATTGTCCAACAGAAGTTCCAACTAAAGGACAAAAAAAAATTATAGCAGTACTTACAACATCAAAATTACCACAAATAAATACAAAATTAACTTAAATCCCTAAATACAATTATAAATACTTATATATATGAGCAATAAGATATAATTCTACTACAAAGAACCACCCACATCTACGAAAACGAAAACAAAATGCGTTACTCAATATAAAACGGAAAAAAAGAGAAAAAAAACATAAGCTAATATCAATGCCCAAGCTTGAACGGATCCGCGAATAATGCGTTAGCGTTACGACACATGTGGGTAAGAGGGGCTTTATATAAAATATTAGTTCTTACTCTAGGTACTATAAAAGTACTTAAAGAACGACTTCCACTTGGAACCAGAAAGTTCACTTGAGACAGAAGTGCCGGAGAATCAATTGTCTGATTAAAAAGTTTAACCAAAAAGTTGGCGCTAGTTGTTTCTCTTCTGCTTCTTAAAGGATCAAAATTGTGTTTTTCAAGCAGGTACTCATAAGCAACACCACTTGCAGGATAATTATCAGAAATTTTGTATTCTAAATATTTAAGAAACCTCTTTTGGATTCTTTCGATCGACAGATGTTGGTGAGGATACCATACTATAGACGCATATTCCACTTTAGAGCATACAAATGTATAAAATAGCATTTTGAAAGTCGCAATATTAGTAATTTTTTTACAACTATGAATAACAAAGCCCAAAGAACGTGACGCTGATCTACAGATATAATTAATGTGTTCAGAAAATTGCAAACGAGAATCAAATATAACCCCCAGATCCTTGACTATTTTTTCCGTCTTTATGTTACATTAGCATGCAGAATAGGTATACTTTACAGGATTCTGTATCGTACAATAGGTTACAGCAACACATTTCTTGATATTCAGTTTAATTTTATTGGTGATGCACCAATTATGTACTATATCAAGATTTTTCTGCAATTTGCTGCAATCACTGACAGCACTTATTTTAGCAATTATTTTCAAATCATCCGCATAAGCCAATACTTTGCAGTCGAAAAGTTAAAGCAGATCATTAATATAGATTGAAAATAATAGAGGACCCAAGTTGGACCCCTGTGGTACTCCTGAGGAAGCAGTAAACGTATTAGAAGAAAATCCGTTGTAGTGTACATAGCATCTTCTGTTGTAAAGATAGGACTCCAGAAACTTAGTAACACTATTACAGAATCCAAGTGCAAATAATTTTGACACCAAAATGGTTTATGGTCCATAGTCAAATGGCGATTATGACGCCTAAGTACTTGACGGTCTTCTTAGGTACTATCTTCATCCTGTTCAACAAAACACTTATACAGCCACGGTTTTTTCCTCCTTTTGCTACAACTGCTTCAGTCTTTTCTGGTGCAAGCGTCAACTGATGCTCCTCCATCCAAGTGTTGATTTGCTCAAGACATTTATTTGTGTTATGCATAAGCCTGTTCTCATCTCTGGCACCTACAATCAGAGCTAAGTCATCGGCGAAGCCTATGGTTCTAGCATCCACTGTAAGTTCCAGTCCAAGCACACCGTCATACAAAACATTCCATAATGTTGGTCCCAAAACCGATCCTTGTGGAACTCCTGAACCGCACTCTACCATTTCTTCATTAACCAGTGCAATTTTCTTACGTCTTAGGTAGCTCGAGACTAAATTGACGAGATATCCAGAGATTTTCCTTTTCCGTAGTTCTTCGATTATTAATCTGTGATTTGCCGTGTTAAATGCGTTTTTAACATCTAATGTTATGAGAGCGCACCACCTGGTGTCAAATTCTCTGATGGTCTCCACCGCAGTTGTCAGCGCATCTATGCTTGATTTTTTTTCTTAGAAGCCATATTGGTATTCGTGCAGTCCTCCTGTCTCTTCCAGTTCTTTGTGTAGTCTGTTTCTTATTAGCATCTCAAGCAAATTACTTATCGTGTTCAACATACACACTACTTTCAATTGCTCCACAGTGAATTCCATCACATTTAATTCAGTGTATCCATCTGGCCATTCCTCTCTTGTGGATGGGAACAATCCTTTCACCACGTGTCTTTTCCTGTCGATGTTCAATTCATATGGTGTTAATATGTATAATATGTTATTACTTGCGAATATATTTTAATTTTGTAAATAAAATTAAATATATATAATTAAAGACGCAGTGTATTATATATTTTTTTGAAAATTTCTTTTGCTTTCAAACTTAACTACGCCAGTATATACAGTGTGTTAACACAGTAATACGAACATAGGACCATGTGTATATATGTATGTATGTATAGTAAATACGGGAAAACATCGGCGACATCCAAAGCAATCTGTATATGTTTGTATGTGTAGGTATAGGTATACATATACATATTTAGAATTGGTAGAATGCGATTCAGAGAAAGTGATGGCGAAGTGTCGATCGTTTGCTTGAGACTAACCTGAAAGGTGTGTTCGAGGAATTTCCTCCTTTTTACTATGGACTAGATGGGCTGCTACAGACTATCCAGTCGTATATGTAGATCTTTTTTCTAATTAAGTATAGACGTTTTCCAATGCAATAAATCAAGAAGGCGGAGAATGTTATCTTGAATACTCGTACCACAATTGCTTCAACATTGATATTGAGTTACTTCCGACGCAATTAATCGATCAGTACTAGATTCCCGTTTTTACTTTTTTGTTCTGGAAATACACGTACATATGTATAATACATACATACGTATACCAAAATGGTAAATCAAATAAAATCAGAAGTTTTATGATAAATGTACATTCAAAATTGATCGTTGAATTATATGACACGTTGTTTACCTTCGTCTAAATAGAAGTTGCGAACATGTTGTTACAGTATTTATGACATTTTGAGGTGATTGGTCGCTCTTTGCTTCATAAGAATTAATTTTTGTTATGCAATAAAAACTGCACTTTTAAATACCTACCTGATACCTACATATTTTTGCAGTTACGTATATGTTTACTGAAACGGATCCAGTAACGTTATTTTATGATAACTGTGTTTTCTAGTTTAGTAATTATCGTAGTGGTACTGCTTTGATGTAACATAGATGCATGTTTACTTGTGACACTAAGGAAATGCGTAGTAGATATCGAAAGGTGGAAAAATCTTACATTTTCTTACAAGTTATGCAATGGATTGTATATATGTAATTTATCATTTATTACATTTTAGAATTGAAATGCAGAAAAATTACAGCATATGCAAAATAAAAATTCTAATGTCAATGACAATTGTGATTGTGTACAAGAAATCAGTATCTAATAAAAATAGAATCTTTTCCATTTTTATACGGTTTCAAGTGTGTTTCTTTTTATATCAATTCCAGTAGTTTCTTGATTTACATATTTAAGTTATTAAACCGTTAACCGCAAGTAAAGTTATGATTGGATGTTTAAATTAACATATTGAAAAAAATTCTCCGCAACAAATGAAATATCCGCAAGAAATGTGTACTCTTTAAAGTCATTCCTGACACAACAGTATATTTAAGGTCATTATCTTCTAAAAACTGTCAATTTTTAACCAGAGCCCACAAAAGAAAAAGGCTAGAGTGGGCACATCAACATGCAAATTGGAATGTTGAAGATTGCGGTCGTTGTGTATTCAGTGACGACACCAGAGTGCGTCTCCAGAGTTCAGATGGAAGAACTAACGGTTGGAGAGACAGAGGAGAACGCTATATTGAGAACAATGTGGCTTATCATCAAGCTTACGGAGGGGGTTTCATTACCGTTTGGGAAGGTATTTCTGCGATTCGTCTTACTGAATTGGTTATGCTTGGAAATGCTACAATATTCATTGTAGCATTTCCATCTTAATGAGGTATTACAACCTGTAGTGTTGTCATTTGCTAATGAAATAGGCCGTAAGCTCATAGAATAGAACAAATCAATGTATTCTTTTCAAGAAAACAATATTACGCACATGAATTGACCAGCGAACTTTCCAGATCTTAGTGCTATAGGGAACGTATGGGATTGTCGAAAGAGGTTGATAAAACCACGAGGAGTGCATCCAGATAATCACCATCAACTGCGAACTGCACTTCTGGAAAAATGCAATGTGCACTGCAGGCACAATGGTGTTCGGAATTTATTGTATTGCTATCAACGAATAAGAAGCTACACTCAGTGCTGATACAAAAACACCGTAATTTAAGTTAAGTAAATGTAATATAAAATGATTTCTTCCTCAACGATTATGATAGTTTAATGAAATTTGCAGAGAGAAGTGGGGAAGAGAATATTCTTCTATATATGTATATAAACTGAAAAAATGCGAATTACATAACATTTAAGAACGATAATTTATTCACTTAAATCTTTGCTATATAAAAAATATTCAGCAGATACGACTAAATTATCTTAATTTACATGGGTAATAATCACATGTTTCAATAGTAAGTTAACCGCAATTAATTAATTGCTGTTTAAGTGGGAAATGTGGATATACCCATCACAAGAACATTATTAAGATTTATGTTTTTATTTGTTACGCGGATCATCATGTCAAATAGTTAAATTAAAAATCATCTTGGATAATTTGTGATAAATTAATTCACTAAAAAAGGCTACACAGAACATCTATTGTACCATATAATTACTTAAATAACGTTCCTTGTGGTAACCTTTCGTGATTTTCTGTTTACTGTGTTTAAGGAGGGTAATTATAAATTTGCATAATTTTATCATTTCAGTAGTTTTTAATTAAGATGCCTCTATTTTTCCTGCATATTCTAATTCTAACTTTAGAAAGTGCATTGCGTCATGGCATCTACATGATTTTATAGTTTTACAAAACTGACAACGGAAAATAAGGATTCAGAGATTTATAGGTGTATTCATAATGTAATTTGTCACTTTCCATTAGCGGAAGAAAGGTGGCATCTTTCACTGATAGCATATTTATGGTTAAATTAACAATTTTTATAACTAAAGTGTTGGGCATACATACTAGTTTTATTAGAATATTCAGTTATTATTTACAGTATAAATGTCATAAATTGCAGAAGAAATTAATAAACAAATTACGCATATTTATCCTTACTTGAGCTAAATGTATTGGTAGTACTTGCGGAACCGTTGGGGTAATGTGTACTTTAAATATAAATTTTAAGTATATACCAGGCGCATCCGCCAAAAATTTGGATGGTAATAACTTAAACAGTTTATAAACATACATACCGGAAATAAAAAATGAACACAAGTAAATGTAACTGAAACATAAAGTTTCAAGATTTGCATATCGCTTGTCAAAACAGACGATAGGGTGCCATCGACTGTATCCATCTACAGCTTTAATGAACAATATTCTAATCATTTGCACACACATTTTTAGAGATTGGAATAATGGATGGTAGCCTAAAGTAAACGAAATAAAAGTATTTAAAGTAAAGTAAAGTAAAATAAACTTTATTCCCAAAAGACCAAAAAAACATGGCATAGGGGAAGTCACAAGAAAACGAAAAAAAAGATAAGATCATAATGGCAAATGCGAACAAAAAAAATCCTATACTTAAAAATCGGTAACAATTAAATTGAATACAGATGTTGAAATTTCTTCTATAAGCGAAAAGTAAAAGTTGTAGCCAGAATACAATATAAAAATATAAATATACCTAAGTACATAATATAAAAGTAATAGAAATGCTGAAAATAATGATAGTATAGATATAGTTGATTAATCACACAGAAAACGGCATTTAAAGGTAAGGTAGTAATAATAAAATTAAAATAAAGTAAATCTAAATTTAAAAAATTCTTGAAAAGAGTAAAAACCATTTAAGACCAAAATATTGCGGAGTTGGTGTTTAAATTGTATTCGAGGAAGCTTTCTTAGGTGCTTAGGAATTTTATTAAATACTTTAATAGCGAGAAATTGTGGAGACTGCTGACGTAATGTTAATCTAGATCGAGGGATAGCCAAATCATCCTTATATCTAGTGTTATGATCATGTTTGCCACTGTTAACTTGAAACTTATAACTATTATCATACGCGTATAGCGCTAATTCCAGAATAAAGATTGAAGGTAAAGTTAATATTTTGTAAGAAATGAAAACTGGTCTGCAAGAAGCAAGGGCACTTAAACCTAGTAAACAACGCATAATGCGTTTTTGACAAATAAAAACGTCCTTAAACAAGGTTGAGTTACCCCAAAACATAATACGATAACTAAGTCTGCTAAAAACATAGACATAATACATAGCAAACAACTGCTGGAGCCACAACACTGATCTTAAACTTCGGAATAAAAAACACAAAGAATTACGTTTGGGAATGAGTTTCTCACAATGGACTTTCCAGCTGAGTAGCTCATCTACCCATAATCCCAAAAATTTAGTGCGATCAACATTGGTAAGTTGATTATTATTTATGGATAAATTAAAAAAAAAAGTAGCCTTTGCAGTAGAACAAGTATAAATATTTCATACCGATTTCAATGACCTATGTATACCAACAGATTGATGTTTAGTAGCATAAGAGCAATGATAAATTATTTAGCAGGCTCCTCTCATATTCCGCTTTAATAACTCACTATCTAGATCTATTAAGCAAACTTCTGTTTTATATGCTTTTAACATCATCCATCAGTGTAGGCTTGCTACAAATATCGTCTACTAATCTTCTTCAGGAAACAACAACTGATGAGTCACTCCAAATCGAGAGGCCTTTCAACGCTGTATCCATTTTTATGTTTATTACAACAGAATAATATTGTGCCTTTAGTGTGCAATTGAAATTGTAAATACATTCACTTTTACTTTGCGCATAACTCGGATAATGCCCAGTTAAGGAATTCAATATTGCCATAGTGCCTTTAAATCGTAAAATGATCATACCTATGTATTAAAACATTAAAAAAAAGCTATTTCTACCTGTGGCCAAACTAACCTGTACTTTTTGCTTAGCACAAGTAGGACGTAAGAGAAGCCGGAAGCCATTTATTTGCTGAAATTGTTAGTACGGTTGTGTAACTATGCATAATAGAAAATAAGGAACGCACGACGGCTTTTACAGATTTTATGCACAGATTCGACAGATTATTTTTGTCTATTTTCATCCGCCATGTTAGTAATTCAATCTGTCGCTAGCTTTGATTAATTTCTATAGTCTTCAGGAAATGGTGGTCAATACATAACATTTTTAACACTAAGAAATGTTCGTTTTTGTACGATAACTTGACCGTCTACCGTCACCCAAGTTATATGGGGTTATCATCAAATAAGGAATATAATTTAAATTATTATAAATTTTTAAGAAATTAAGTTACTGACAAAAAATAAACGAAATCTAATTGCTTAAGGAATGGGATTTAGTATGCCCAAAACCAGTTGCGGCAATTGCTCAATATGACCTTTATTTTGTTGTTGTAAGACTACCAACCCTTCCTCCAAATTGTACCCAGCATTCCCTAACATTTCTGGTTGAACTTTTTAAATAAGCACAGTCAGTAATCCGCTGGGTTAATAGCTTGATGGCCGTGAATTTTTGAAATGTCTGCTTAACACAGGAATTTGAAAAACGTTGGTAAACAATTCTTTGACTTGACAGAATATCATAATATTTGCAAATATCGTTCACAGTGTACAGTCACAGATGCCCCTTCTCCATTCTGCATTTCCTCGTAGAAATACGGACCAATGGTAAAATCAACTATAAAACCGCACCAAATACTGGTTTTCTTGAAGACTTGCTGAATGATTTCTTGTGCATTTTCTGCAGACCTGATTCTAGAGTTTTGAGTATTGACTTCATCATTCAGAGTAAAATGTGCCTTGTCTGTCCATAAAATACGGGATAGATTCAATTTCCATCTAGCCCTTGCTCGCAAAGGAAAATCGTACCTAGTAGCGGAATCTGCCTTCTTCAATTCAAACAGCATTTTCAGTTTATATGGATATATTAGAATTTTTGGTAAACTTTTCCAAACCGTTGTATAAGGCACTTGCAATCGCTGCGATTATACATTTGAAATGCCGATTACTAGTGAATTATCTCTGACTGTATCCTGATTTTCATGACAAACCTCTGTATCTTGGACATCACTAATGATTGGTCTTCCTGTTCTTGGTAGGTCAGTTGTACCCTATTCTTTCAAATTTTTGTATCAATCCATTGACCCATATCTTCGTTTACTAGCCACGTCTATGGAAGTTATTGACAATCAACTCTTCATCCCATAAGTTTTCTTTTTCTGCGTTCTGTCTATGTGAGTAAAGAACATAAGATAATTCCAGTTAAATATCAAAAGATAAATATGTTTGGGCACCATCTCAAAATACTACTGAAAGTGACAGTTGTTCTACTAGTTAATTGGAGTATTTTATATACATATTTTGTAATATGTGCAGTTTTCAAATTGCTAAAGAGGAAAATGTAATTACAGGCGGATGCTGTCTACAAAAAAAGATGAAGTATGTAAAAACAATAATATTACTCATTGACGGCAGCACATAATCATTTGCTTAATTACTATACCTAATAAGGTTCAGCGAGCTGAGAAGAGTTCAAGTAATCTAGTAATATCTTAATTATCTGCACTCGACCTTGTATTTTCAAATCTTCAAGAAAAATAAAATTATAGTAAAAAACCTTGCGTCATATACTGGACGTCACTATATCACGCAGAGAATAAAATTCTTGAACATGACTTAACTTATCGTGAGACACATTTGGGCAAATTTTTATCAAGTTGCCTAACTGGCGTTGGCACAGTTAAGTTCTGTTAGTTTTTATGTATCATGTTATAAATTATAATGCATGTACTAGTGTAGAAGTTTTCATATTTTCCCGTAATGTTGATAAATACATTTCAATCTGAAGTGGAAAACGAGCGCCTTACCTAAATACCATCATAAGTAGTTTCTTACGACGTTGAAATGACAGCTCATAATCAACCAAATGAAATATCTTATGTTAGTCTAGACGCTTGGAACTTTACAGACACTATTATTAATTTTCTATTTCTGACTATTATAGACTATGAGGTTTACATAACAAAATCGTGGTTATTACAAGCAGGAAAGAGAAACACAATTATCAATATTTATTTTGTAATACAACAGATAAAAATTATTATGTTTTCATTAGGTAGTAAAGTAAAAATAGAAATGCTAATATCGTTTAAAAATATGTGTGGGAGTTAATCCCCATAATTCGACGTTACAGTTTTCTGTATTCACAAAATACTAAACATTAATTATCTGCCTATGGACTCTATCGCATATCAACCACATCTATGTCAATTCCGGAAAAAATGTCAAATTTCGTATTCAATAAACATCCATTCTCTTATTTTAATCAGAAGAAAGCAACTTGTCATTTCTAATATCAGAAGTAATGCTTGAAATTTTAAGCATTTTGATGCCTTTCCACCACCAGTTCTCAGTTAATTGACCTTGAATAAGAATATTGTTCATTCTTGAAGATGTAATATTATATTTTAACCAACTATTTAATTGAACATAGTGTATGGATTTGTAGTACCACTACAAATACATAACCTCTATTAACCTAACCTAAACTAATATTGGAAATAAGTAATGAAAGCCTATTTCATTCTACTTGTCTGTACAAGCCATATTCAGTGGATCTCTGCAAACAAATGTAAACCAATAAAACGTTATCCATAGGTTATGATTGTAGCTTTATCATCAACAGGTTTGGCCAACCAGTTTTTTGTAGGTATTTGCACCTATACACTTGAGTAAATAATTTCATAAATTAAGTCAAAATTACTCAGCATATATGTATGTACTATTATTGGATTTGAAATGTAATACTAAACCGGTAAAATCTAGATAATGTAAATTGGAAATGTTAAATATACAAAACAAAGATAAAAATTATCATCATCGAAAGAGAAAAAACGTTACAAAACTTTTTATACTCGTATATTTACTTTAGATATATTAAATATTCAAATTATATTACATCATATATAAAACAAAGAATACAGAATACAGATTTTGTCAAATTTATATTGTTTGGTAATGCTATTAAATCTTTTGGTATATACATATGTATGCAGATACATCGTTTGAGATAATCAACAACTATTAAATAATGACGAATGAAGTATCATCAATCATCTAGTCTCATAAACATTACGTAGGTTCAAAATATTTTGTAAGCGTTAAAAATTTACATTTATATGGCAAATCTAAGCCTTCGAAGAGGTAACGAACCGTAATTTTCATATATTAAGTAACTTGGTAAACATAAAAACGATTTTATAAAGTCATCATTGATTTGCATGTACGTATAACAATTCGACAAAGACGTGGTTTCTTAAAAATTAAATTTAATTATTTTAAGAAGCAATAATTTTCATAAAAACGATGTCTTATATACATATGTACCTATCTGATTTTAGGGTAATACAATTACGTCAATATAATCATAAGATCTAATTGACTGATTTTTAAGAATTATTCAAAATTTTAATTACATTGGAATATATGTATAGTTTTTTATTTATAGTGTTGTATAATTGTATTAAGAAGGATTATTTTCACAGTTCTATATTTAAGAAGCGATATTGTTAAATACTTATACTAATCCGGTTTGAGTATCCTGCTTTAAGAGACAAGCAGTGTGTTTCCAATTCTGTTTGATTGTCATTCGCAGTAAATTGCTTTTAAAGTAATAAATGTCAAGTGTAATGTATTGATGTTATGTGCACAAACCAGGATCTATAGATTTGATTTGCGTTGATGATAGAAATAATTTGTTACGAGAAAAATAAGTTTTTGCAAAAATAAAGAATATTAACAAAGTATGTGTGTAACATAGTACTACCAGTTTTAATAAGTATGCAATTCTCCTGAATTATTTAGCATATTCATGTAAAGATGCAGCACTTTCGTTCATAAATTATTCTATCGATTTGTTAGCGGCCTGACGGAGACTCTAGATATTTTTTTGTAAGAAAACGTACAATATTAAGATTACAAAAATGTCTACTAATAATAAGTAAAAATAATAGTTTTGATGAAACACGGTACTGTCTGATCTGATAAATATATGAAACAAATTTAGATCAGAATTATGAATACACATTTACAATACACATTTAATTTTGCACAACCAAAAAAGTTTAAATCTCATTTTTTTGCCTAATCATTTGTCACATACTATACGAACATTTATTTGCCTCTATTTTATTGGTAGATAAAATTGATGTTTGATGATCTCTAAACATCCGAAGAAGTTTGATATTCTTGGATATTCTACCGGTTATAGATACACCTATTCAAGTCAGAGTTGTCTGGAAAGTAATAAACTTTATTAATTGTCGTAGTTTTAGAAGGTAACTCCAGTATAAAGATTTTCAAACCTGTCCCTCTTTTATGATTGCCACTACTGTCACAAAATAGCTGTGCTCAAACAAATTTAGACGCCCCGCCATTTCTCACAAAACTTATTGGAAATCTCTAATTAAGAACATGTTGTGTTACCACACTTGTAAGGTATTATTGACAGTAATATCTAACTTTTTTGGAACATCATTCATCAATGACAGCAATCCGTCAAATTCATTTATCTAACAAAAGAAATCAAAAAAATCTTCAGTAGAAATTAAGAGGCTTAGAAACTTGCCCGTTCAGCTTTAGAACGAAAAAAGTCTTTACCAAGTAAATATTTTCCGAAATTGTTAGAAAGAATAGCAATAATTAGCCGTAGTATATTATTTTTCATAAGTATTTCCACGTTTATCAAGTCATTAGTAAATAAAGTTACTTTAATGGCAAATGTTAAAAAAAAACTGATTAAGGCACCGGGTATTATTGTATCTACCAATAAATGGTGATATCCAAGTTAGATTAGATTAGATTAGAGGTGGCATTACGGGCCTCTTTCACCGCGACCTTCCCGGTCTATTGTGATCCCCAGTAATTCTAGAAGGCGCCCTCTAACATTGTATTCTTTATGACGCTTAGCGTCCTTGAGAGCGGCTCCTGTATGTAGCTGTGTGCTGTAGGCTACTCTGTGCCAACATTAGAAACTTTGTCCTTGCCAGGCCTCGCAATGGCACAGCACATGGTCTGGGGTTTCTTCCTCCTCCTTTCAGAATCTGCATGTGGTATTTTCCGCTAGGCCTATGTTGTACATATGCCTATTTAGTCTACAGTGACCTGTCAACCGACCTACTATCATTTTGACAATTTTCCTGCCTTTACCCAGCAGGTCTCTAGTGAATTCAGGCTTCTGTTCTTTCCGGACCTCTTTTGCCTGTCTTTATCCTAATGATCTTTGCCCCCATTCCCTGGACCTATTATGTATCCATTCGTTGGTGGATATTCTGATTTATGCTTTGGTGGTGCCGATGGATGGGCTATGCCCGACGAATTGCCTTAAAGAACTTTGTCTGGCCAGATCCTCTGCCGTCTCCCTTTACGCCCTCGTGGCTGAGAACCCAGGCCAAAATTAGTTTCCTTTGGGAACCCACCTCGTTTAAGGCAGTAACGCAGTCCCAAACCAGTTTGGAGTCAACACTTGCTGAACTAATTGCGTTAAGTGTTGCTTGACTGTCTAAGAAGACAGCGACGCTTTTACCGAACACGGTCCAACTTTCCACTTCTCTAACACAATGGTGAATTGCTGCTACCTCAGCTTGAAAGACCATTATATGCCAATGCTCAAGCTTATCGACAGAGCCTTCCTAGGCTTTCCTCCGTATATACCGGCTCCTACGCCAAATTCCCTTTTGAAGCCGTGATATCCAAGTTGCAGAGGTTCTTAACGATAAGGACGTAGCCAAGGATAATGCACTAGCAATCAGCAGTGCAGATGCGATATCCTAGCGATTCCAAGAGCCATAATTTAGAAAATTTTACGCGACATTTTAAAAATTTATCCATATAATCTGAAAATTCTGTTTGAATTAAAGGCATATTTGCTTTCTAGGTATGATTTTTCTTTGCGAATAATGGAAATTTAATGCGAATGAATATCCCGTGTTTTATGAATAGATGAGGTATATTTTACTCTGAATGGTGGAGTCAATATTCAAAACTGTAAAGTGTGATCTACAGAAAATCCACAAGAAATTATCCAAGAAGGTCTCCATGACAAGAAAGTCACTTCGTATTTCTACAAGGAAAGACAGAATGGAGAAGCAGTATCTGTAACTGTAAATGGTGAATGACACTTGCAAATATTGAGAGACTATGTTATTCTGCAGCTGCAAAACGAGTGCTGCCGAATTGAAAACATTATTTTTATGCAGGATGAAGCACCTCCGCACATTTTCCGACCAGTCAAAGAATTGTATACCAATGTTTATCAAAATCGTATGCTAAGTAGATATTTCGAAAATTCATGCCCATCAAGACCACCTAATATTAACCCAGCGGATTACTGGCTGTGGGGATATTTAAAAAGTGTGGTGTTTAGAAAACGAACAACAACCCTATTAATTAATTAAAAGACGGTATTACGGACCAAATTGGTGCAACTCAACTAGAAATGTTACGGAATGCTGCGTACAATATGGAGTAAAGATTGGTAATCTTACAAATAAAATGTAGCAAAATTATTGAGCAATTACCATAACTGGTTTTGGGCATACTAAATTCCATTCCTTAAGCAATTAGATTTCGTTTATTTTTTATTATTGGCTAGCGTATTTGCTAAAAAGAATTTTATTTATAACAATAAATAAAAAAATACTTTCGAACTGTCCACGATGGTTACCAACTTACTGCATAGATATTTCATCACTTTCTTAAATTCTAAATTATATTTATGACTGTATTATTAAATCACGTTTTGTCGATTACATCTTCATACAATGCACGTTGACCTACAAATCAATGCAGAATCGTGTAACACGTTTCAGATTCAATTGAATTAAATATGCATGTCTGTAGTAGTAGTATGCTCTGCTTCCGTAGCGTCTGCAGCTAATTTAATGAATCAGTTTTAATTATTCAATTAAAGTATCACTTATTTTTTTAATTACAGGCAAACTGAGCACAATTTCGTATGGTAGAAAGTACTGATAAGAGACTAATACTGGTTTAGTTACAACTTGTGTTAGTCTGGATAAATACGTTCGTCATACTGGCACTTTATTGTCAATTTCATTTCCCTGAAGTAGTTGTTTTACGTGGCCTCACAAGGAAAAAATCTTGTGGATTTGGATCAGGTGGCCTAACAGGTCTCTAAATTATACTGTGCTAAACCATCACTACATTCACTACAATGATTGTCTAGTCATTCTATAAAAGTTCTAAAATGCAAGTATAACATCTGCTAATAACTTGTACTTGTGTAAGTGATTATCCTACAATTTCAAATATTGCAAGCTACAACGCAGTATTTAAACGAAGTAGATGATACGATGTAGTAGGAATTTCATCCGGATTTTGTACCTATCATAATGGTTGTTGTGTTAATTATTGATACAATCTCTCGCAAAAGTACACTTTCCGGCCCCTAATTTTTTTCTAAATGATGGATTCGCTCAAATGAAACCTTGAGAATCTTTCAGAAGATTGTCAATTCTTTGAATGATACTTGGCTTGTCAAGAACTGCATCAATTTCTTTTTATTCTTTTCTAGCGTAGCGTTATAAACTTTACCACACACAGTCTGTATGAAGTTTTGGATAGCGTTTGCAGTATAGGTAAACTCGTAATAGTATGTGCTGATTTTAATATTATTTTTAAGGAAAGTAGTAGTGCCGTTCGAAGTGTACTTGACTTATTTTCTTGTTTTGGCATGGTGCATTATGTCGCTGATGACACTCGTGTAACTAAAAAGACCAGCACATTGTTTGATAATATATTTGCAAGTAATATTGGTGATATGTTCTGTTGTACTACTGGTGATTCCAAGATATCTGATCATCGTCTTCAGTTGTTGCGCATAAGACTACTACAAAATTCCTCTGCAACATATATTTATGAAAGACGAATTACAAAAAGTGCTATTTCTCAGTTTAATCGCTTATTGGTTCTGAGAAGTGGCAGAAAATATATTCTGCTTGTGATTCCGACGAAGCATTTCACTTGTTTTACACTGCATTCTTGCATTATTTTGACTTCAGTTTTCCATTAAAAAAGTATATGATAAAATCTGAAAATGTAAATGGTTGGTATATCGATGATTTAAGGAATATATCCCAATATGTGCGCGAACTGTATGACATATCACGTAGTACTGGTGATGCCGACGTTCTTAAAGCCTATAAGAAAAAAAGGGAACACTACAAAACATTAGTCAAAAATGCAAAAATATCCTTTTATGCAAATCAAATATATAATTCCAATAATAAGACGTATTGGAGCATTATCAGTAGTATTCGATATTATCCGTGATAACGTATCTAGTCTGATTGATTCAATTGTTTCTGAGATGTTTAACTGGTGTAAGGATAATGGTCTTGTCTTAAATGGTGAAAAGACTAGCTTTATGAGATTTAAAACGTTGTTTGATAGGGCAGAGCCTCTGTGTTTGATGAAGAACTGAGGTCGGAATGTAGTGAAGTTAAGTTTTTGAAAATAACCGTAGATTCTACTTTGACATTTGAGGCTCATTGTTCTGAATTGGAAGGTAGGGTGTCATCGGCACTATATGCTATACGTTCGTTAAAAAGTCAGGTGAGCATACACTGTCTCAGATTGTTCTATTTTGCGTATGTGGAGGCACGCTTGAGGTATGGAATTATTTTTTGGGGGAACTCTTTTGGTGCTGAACAACTATTTCTCTTACAAAAGAAAACTGTTAGAACAATGGTTGGTGCAGCGTTTTCTGCATCGTGTCGACTTTGTTCAGGAGATTAAATACTTTAACAATAGTATCACTATATATTTATGAAACTATAATTTTTTTCAAAACAAATGAGTCGACTTTTCCCAAAAATATTGACATATACAATAAAATGGAAACCCGCCAGGGACATGATCTCAGTGTGCCTCGGCATAGAACTAAATTATTTGAAGCTGGTCCGAGATATGAGGCGATAATACTGTATAATAAGTTACCCGCAAATTTTAAGAATGTCCTTAACCATACCACAACTTAAGACTAAACTCAAACTATTTTTACTGAGTAATTCATTTTACCCTTTGGACGAATATCTTAACATGTAACTATTTGCTTCATTTTTGTTACTTCGAAAGTATTTCCCGTATTGTGGACTATTTTAATTTAATTTTAACCATTTTCGCTTATTTACTTATTTTATTATTAGTAACAATTGTCAAATGTGTGACACTGTCCATAACTATAATAATAATATCGATATATTCTCTATGGGGATTGGAAAAGTGCAATTTTAATAAATTGTCACTTCCTATTAATTTCATGAACATATACTGAATGAGCTTGAATAACTTCATGCTTCAATATCCTTCAAACGAAGGCCAATCGGAAGAAGACGTGTTCCCATGTTTTTTTAAACTTCAATCGCAAATACTACTTTTTGTGTTTCATATCATCCTTATAAAGAAAGAGCGCAGAGTGGTATCCTCAAAACAATGTTTCTTAAGTTCCTATTAATCGAAATAAATATCCAGCATTATTATTATTATAAGTTTCCTTATTTATCAATATAGTGAAGTATAATATAATCACAAAATTATTATACTACAAACTAAGGCAAGAGGGTGGCTTTCAGACACGACGTGCGATCTACACTTCGTGGCTGATCTTCCGACCAACCGCAACGACAGACAAACATTAGAAAAAAAAAGAAGAACAACAAAAACAATTAAAAAAGATTAGAATTTTTTACAATAAATTTCTATGGGTCTCATAATCTATCCGGTAGAAAGAAATACAGCAAACAATAAAAAGTAACAAAACAAATCAATGCATGAACACTGCGGTTCCTTGCTTTCACCCTCCAGTCAGATATCCCCTTTTGTCTCAGATCATTTATCACCAGTAGCAGCCACATCATTCAAGGTCGGCCCTGTTTCCTATTTACTCCGACATTATTGCTTCGCCGTACAATCATTGTACTTCCTCGTTAGTTCTCCTTTCCCAGCTACCATTGACTTTTCTTCCCTCGAATATCTTCCGCAGAATTTTCCATTCCCAGACCTCCAGTTTAGCAGACTCTCTTTTGTTCAACGCCCATATCTCACAGCCATAATAGACAGTTGTCCTCAAAATAGTTTTGTATAATTTTATCTTTGCTTTATTCGAGACGTTTTTCGACTTAAGTATCTTATTCATAGTTCCCGCGCAACGATCATCCCTCACTATCCTGGCCGATTCCTCGGCAGCACTGTCCCCATCCTCTGAAAGCCATACTCCCAGCAACGTCATATTTTGCCCTTTTTCGATTTTCATCATCCTCTTTCCTTCTAAAACAATTTCCAGCTCTGAAACCGTTTTACTACTTACTTTTCTCATATGCGTATACATATTTGCTTTTGCTTTCGTTTATTCTCATTGTCAGTCCTACTTTACCTGCTTCCCATTCCACCCTGTTCGTTGCATTTTCCATTTTCTTTCTAGTTCTTGCCAGGGTAGTGATATCATCCGCATGCGCCAAACACTGATGACTTGTATTCAACATGGTTCCCGTTGTATTTATTTCACTCTTTTGAATCACCATCTCTAAGACAACATTGAATAATGTTGTTGATAACGGGTCTCCCTGCCTTAATCCTACCTTTGGATGAATAGACTCAGACACTGCGTTGTTAATTTTTATTCTGCTTATGCCATCTTCAATTGTCATTCTCACCAGTCGTATAATCTTATTAGGGACTTGTATTCTCTTCAAGGTTTCATAAATTCTTGGTCTAGCTATCGAGTCGTATGCCTGTTCGAAGTCTATGAACAACGCATATTAAACTTAGTGCATTTAAATGTTACTACACTTGGGCAATGGTGCGCATAATAATATGAACTAAAAGCCGCAGTGATTGCGCAACTAAAGCATTTCTTGAAGGATTGAGTATTATGAAGTGGAGATGTAAGAAATACTTTAAATCTTAGATTTAGGTTGTGTACATAAGTTCTGAAGCTTAATATATTATGCAAGTAACTCAGAGTTCGATATACAAGCACTTTGTAGAACAGACAATAAGAATCTCTTGTTCTCCATATCCAACCACTGAATCCGCCGCAATTTGTAAGAAATGCAACAATATTATCCAATGCCAAAAACAATTTTGAACCTCTATGATCCTTTTTTTATCTAGATAATCCACAAAGAGGCCATAACCTAGCAACAGTAATTAAATTTACTTAGAATTGAAGTGTTGCATAGCATAACCTTTATATTTTTCTAAAATACACTCTGTCCCAAAATAACGTCCGGTCGATTCTGCGAAATGCTGACGCACTAAAATAAAAACAAGACTATAACTAGAAGGTCCATATCAAATACTACTACGCTATTACCTACTAAGGAATCCAGTCACCATTGTTATATAATATGGCCTGGGCAACGGCGCGGCATACTAGCAACAAAAGTTTCAGCATATGGAACGGCGAATGACTTGGGCACGTGAAAATCTTAACCACGATTAGGGTAACGTCATCTTTACTGGCGATGCTTCACTCTGGGCATGGAGTCCCTTAAGACGTGCTTGGTCTACCCGCCAGGAGCGCGTGCTTCAGCGCACTGTTAAACACCTTATTAAAATTCATGTTTCGGGGTGTTTGAGTAAAAAGGGAATCTAACAGCAGATCGAATTGTTAAAATCTACCAAAAATGTTTGCTACCAAGTGCTGGAAAGTTGTATAACAATCCAGAAAATCATTGGATTCTGCAAGAAGGTAAGGACACTAATCATTGCAGTCGGAAGCGTAAAACGTGACGTGAAAAAAAGGCAGCGTGTGATGACAATGGCTACCTCAATCTCCAGGTGCAAATCCGATCGAAAATGTGTGGTCGTTTATGAAGCATAGTCTACGTGGCAAACGTACCTGGACTCCACAGATTCGGCAGTTATGGCGTCCCTTACCAACACCGTATGCTGCAACTCTTGTTGCTAGTATGCTGCGCCGGCCGTTGCTAGGCCATATTAGATAATAAGGGTGACTGGATTCCTTACTAGCTACCGTAGTAGCATTTGATATGGACTTTCAAGTTACAGTCTTGTTTTTATTTTAGTGCTTCAGGATTTCGCAGAATCAACCGGACGTTCTTGTGGGACAGAGTGTAAGTGTCTATTCGAATAAATGACTCTCATGACAAGATACCACTGTTGTATTATGTTTGATGTTTTTCTACTGTAGAGTAATATAACGACGAAATATCACCGCCGTGAGTCATTTAAGTATTCGCCTAATTTTATTAAACTATTTTGAATATTCTAAATTACTTATGACATTTTGCACATGCACCTTCAATGAAAAAAATGCGATAATAAGAAATTTACATTTATTATTGTCCTGACAGGACTGTAATAAACCTTGAACTTTAATTTGTGTACATTTTGACCTCTTCGAATGTCACTTCTAAATTTATTGATACGCCTTATACAAATAGTTACATATCAAGTTGTTAAAACGATTAAATTGTTGCACATTTCCATTTAACAGCACACTATTTGTCACTGCACACAAAAAAAGTATTGACACTTGACATATGTTGAAAGTAACATTGCGTTCGGAAATTGTTAAAAATGTCATTTTCAAAGTTTTTACCAGAGATTAGAATGATTGCTTTGCTTAACAAATGAAAGTACAATCTATGCGAAAGCTTCTGCTGATTTTTAACGTAAATATACAGAAAAATAATAACACCATTTCTATGTAAACTTTACTATCTTTAACAATAATAGTACCCATCTGTTACTTACACTTTATGCAACTCTTTATTTTCTATTACGAAAAAATAATATTATACTAGTATCACCGCAATTAACATCAATTAGCACCAAATAAGTAAAATAGGCGAAGTGTTTGTCTGCTTTCAACGTAATCATATTCTACATGCGAGCACGTGACCACTTTTTCGTCAGAATCGAATTTCTCTAATATACGTACATAACGTAATACAATGCACATCCTCATATACAGTCTGTTAGTATACGTATCTATGTATAGAAGAAAGTAAGAACTCGTGTGCGTAATTGTGTTTGCAATAAAAGGATGAAGGAAAATGAGAGTGTCTGGAGGAACTGGCGGAAGGACGTGGTTGAAACCATTATACCACTTAACATTGTAAATACTTATTGCTTAACGAGTTACTACAAACATAAATCATAAATGTAATGTATAAGTGGATATAATAATAAGAATAATAGTAATAATAATAATAGTAATATATTTATTGTGGCAAAATTGCAATATGCAAACTTTGACAGTGTCCGAATACAATATAAAATACAAAATAAAATATAGATTATAATGCCCATTTTAAAAAACAATAATTTAAAATCTATACTGAGGGTTAAATCATAAAATTACAAAGTTAAAAAAACCCATTGTTAAAATACTCATCCGCACAATAAAAGCTATACTTACTGACATAAGCTTTGAATTAGTTTCTATAAGAGCGTATGTGGCGTTTTTTATATTTGAAGGCAATGCCTTATAGTATATTACGCATCTAAAGTGTAGACTACGTTTGTGTGCACGAACTCTTATATTATTGCAGGCCCGCGTTGCCATATTATTATAAATATCCTTGTTTTTTGTAAAAAGCCGCTCATTGCGCTTATAAAACATTAGGACCCCAAATGAATACAAAGACCAAAGAGGTAAGATCCTCAGAGTTATAAATAAAGAACGACATGATTCCATAGCTGAGGGACCAAGTATACACCTAATAATTTTCATTTGATAACTAAAAATTCTCTCTGTACACGGCGCCGATCCCCAGAATACTATTGCATACCTAAGACGTGATAGAAATAGAAAAGACGGAGAATATCAATGCCAACAACGTTTCTCAAGTTCCTAACACCAAAGTAAGCAGAGCTTAATTTACGCTTAAGGTCAGGGCAGTGCCTATCAAACCTTAAGCTAGGGTCTACTGACAAACCCCGAAATCCAACAAACTCACTCTCTGAAATGGATTTGTTATCATACCTAATACAAGGCCTGCTAGTTTCATTTGCAGAAGCTCGGAAATGCACCAAGCTAGTCTTCGATACATTAAGAATAAGTGGATACGGCTACTATAATGAACATTTTACCTCTTAATACACGATCTCTGTACAATGGAATACTTACTAGAATTGACACACACAAAATTGTGTAAGTCTACGGAGAAATGTGGCGACTTGAAGTAACCTTAAAACATAGATAACCTGAACAGAACAATTGAAAACGAAAATTAATGCTTACTAATCCTCTGAAGTAGAGTACTCTAAAAACTTAACGGAAGTATCTTTAAAACAGTTAGTGACAATTAAAGAAACTGGCAAAGATCTTCCAACTGAATAACTTTAAACAAGGTCTAGAACGTGTTTTTACGTTTCAATGTGTTCGTGCAAGTTTTTGGATAAAAAACAACAGCAGTTTTTTCGCCATCAGTACACACTTTGCACACTATCAGTTGACACTCTCATCGTCTGAATAACAAGCACAGACCAATGAACTTTATCATTTATTAACAATGGCACAGCATCATTTATTACATAAATCACAAGTTTGGAGAGCAATACGACAGTTGAAATGTGGACGATCATAGCAGGATACCGTTTAAGTGTTTGAAATAAGCCAAAGTGTAACTTGTAAGGAAAAAGTCGACCAATAGTAATAACACCAACATTTGAACTTTAAATGCAAGCCAAGTTGCAATGCAACAATGTGCTGTTGTTGCCGAAAAATTGATCTCAACACAAGACCATGAAAGAAGCAGTATGCCAATCAGCGACTGCGATCCAGTTTATTTAGTGACAAAGATTACGTAAGCACTCTGATAAAGAAGACGTGTTTAAATTTGACATGATTTAGAAACACGAAACAAGTGTGTGTCAATTCTTCAACATAACAATAACGATTCTATAATTTCACAATTTGGTTTAGTCCATACCAACACGTTATTATGTTGGCTCTACGAAGAGATCATAACTCTAATTTTTTTATGACAATTACCGAAATTATACTTTTTCTAAGTTTGTAATTTATTCAATAAATAAAAATAATAAATAACTAAGAAATTCTGCTATTTATTAATGTTTAATAAGATGATCGCGATTTATACATATCCTCAACAGACTAGAGATAATTATTTCTCTTAAATTCTTTCAAATCTAAAATAATAAAATGATTTAGGAGCATGCTGAGGTAAATCCTTCTGCATATAGTTTTTCGCCAATTAGAGCTAATACTATGTTCCTATGTAAGCAACTATAATTTGACATGATTAACTAGTACCGTCATATTATTGATAACTTATAATGAATTTAGGATGTTGGTCTTTTCATGTTCATAAAACATAATTACAACTGATCATAAGAGCCTTTTTTTACGAACCACTTGACTCATTACATGAATATTTATTGCATGTTTATTGTAATTATGTAATTTAATTTTATATGTATTAGCCGACATTTGAGTACCCGGATAAACACTTCTAAAATCATTAAATCAAGCTTTAATTATTCACATTATGTTTCGGTAGAATAAATGATACTATGTGGAGGTAAAAAGTTAACATTATCCATGTTATAGAAAATTAAGATTACACACAAATGTTATGATTTTTAAGTACTTATCTTTTTATTCACAGATATTTTTTTCCATTTTATAGATGCAGTACTAACATGTAAGTACTAACATTTACAAGTTAGAAACAATAAATCAAAAAGAAAATTTAGAAGTAGACATTGGCAAGACTATGTATGTTATACTGGTGGGTCTTACTCTTGAAACTTGCTACATCTGTCTAAGTAGAAGCAGATTAAAAATCAATATATTATCTACTACTGTCAAAATCACCAAATGCAATTAAGAAATATATCCTTAATGTCAAAAAGAAGAAATCCTTTGAAGCACAAAGATATCCGTCAAAAAATACAACTGTTCTTTACCATTGCATAGTTGTAATTATTTGGAAGAAAAATAGGTCTCTGGCGGTAGAGCAGATACCTTAAATGTAACTGTTTCTGTTACCTCCAGCCACATTCATAAATACTGTTCCTCCAACTCTATATTAGGACATTGTTACATGTACGGATTGTGATATACGACTTTATGATTACGTGTACATGCATGACAGAAAATCAACTAATTTGAGGTTCACCAAACTTGGTGGTTATTTTGTAGTTAAAATAATTTTTGGTAGCCACTAAAGGTTACTTTTGCACTGTATTGGTAGTATTCTTTATACATATGTAATTTTACCAGCTGCTATTAACCAATAGAACAAATAAACTGAAGCATCAATGATTTTTGCGGAACTGTTGTGTTTTGTCCAATCAATCCAAGTTACTGTCATTCATAACTGATCATTCAGTGATTCATAATAATAGATATCTCGAAAGTATTCTAGTGAATAACTGCTGAAATTAAGCGAATCGGCAATTATACAATATTTCTGTTACACCGTTTGTCAGATTATCCTCGAATCCTCTTCCTTGATCCTGGGTCTTCAATCTTCCGGGTGTTGTGACATAAAAAAGGTTTGACTTGATGCTTTGTTGATCATACTGTCAGCTGTACAGAGAAATACTAAATACTAATACTGTTGCAGTTGTTGCTACAGTTCTGCAATTGCTTGGTTTGCACCCATCTACTCAAATAGTTTGCAGTTTCCGTGGTTTATTGAAATGGTAATCTCTGATGACAGTATGTAGTTATAGTCAAGAATTCAGCTTTGTCATAATTAATGTCATGGTTTCGGTCTTAAAATAAGTTCGGCTACTGTAAATTTTACCGCGGTTGCACTCAAATTGGTGCCTTCTTTTGGTGTATCGATTTAGGCAGGTGTTCGGTAAAAGTGATTGGTAGGAGTAATTGCTTTACCTTTTTTACGGTATTGATCCATTTAGGGTATGTCTTAGATTTTATTTATTGCTAATTTTCTCTGTTCTTCTCGGCAATATATCTGTTTTGGAAATGATGATGAGGTAACATGTACGAATCGATCACTGCGCATCTTCTTCAGATATATGTAGAGTGGGACTTATGTTGTTACGTTTTACTATTATCCCGAGCAAAGAAGCTTCCATGAAGATATTAGCGATTACTTGTAATAATGGATGATTCCATTACTAGTCATTCCGCATTAAAGGTGCAATTCCACAGAAACGCTCTTGACGTAAAGGTAGATGCATCCTTCCTATAAAAAATTCTAGTAACCAACAAAACAACATCCGAGAAGATGGGTTGAAAGTGCAGGAAACTACAATAACTTTATAACATTGAATAGTACTAGACATACAGTTTTTATCTATTTCGAAAAAAGACTAAGTATATGGAACTTAATTATCATTTTCCTTAATTTGATTAGGCTTATAAAACAACAAATATTATATGGCAGAATAACGATAAAGGGTTAATTAAATTATAATCAATTAACATTAATTTATTTCAAAGTTAAATAGCTAGGAAAAAAATGGAAATTTTTCTAAGAACGATTGAATGAAAATTTATTCATTGTAGATATATATGTATTACTGTGCATCAATTTTTACGTAACTAATAAATTCTTTTGATGTTTTTGTTGTGCACATACGAGTATACTAAAATATCAAATATATCTTACAAACATTACTATTATTACAATGGTCTAGTTAACATGAACTTCCTAGTAATTCTTTCTTAAAATTTGTTAATGAAGTATTACAGGAAAATGTATGTAAGTATATAATGAGTATACATCAGAGTTCGTATATCCTAAGTACCACATATGTACATATATGTGTATAACATACTTAATTCATAAGTAATAGTAGTTTAAATGCAATTAAAAGCAAAGTATTTTATCTCATCATCAGGAAAATACTAACATAAATAAAAATATAATTTAAAAATACTAGTAGATAATAAAGGAAAATACACAAATTTACATATCAAAAAAAGAATAATTAAATATCGTGACTGCGTTAAACTAATTTAATGAGCGATATTTTAAGAAATAATACTAATAATTTTGTATAGAATAATAAAAATGTCAGAATGCGCCGAATTAGTATTCCATAATCTGTTCAATATTGGAAACCAATTAACATTGGGATTTTAATTTTTACAAGTAATAATTTCGTAATACCTTGTTTTTTTTTAATTTAAAATACTTTTGGGGTTTTGCGTCTATCGCTCACCATCGCAATTCTTTATTTCAAATAGTATAGTCCTTTCTATTGACAAACTAATTAACTTTATTTCAGAAAAGATGAATGTATATATGTAGACATTCACATAATTATTTATGAAGCCTTTTTTATGAGCTTATAAATAATTTAGAAAATACAGTAGAGTCGCGATAAGGTGAACTAATTGAGACAAGTCCGGTTCATTTTATCGAAGGTGTTCGCTTTAATGAGGTTGTTTAAAAAACAACAAAATATAAATTATAGTATACATACTATGTATATTTCTAGTGTTTAAGTATTATATGGATATAACCTATTAACCATGTAATGCACATGTGTTTATTATATGTATATGTATACATAGCATACTGACGACTACTAAACTATATCGAAGAAAGAAGTTAATTTTGTTTGTTTTGTTTTATGTTGTGTACTTCGTAGTATAGCTACTTCTTGCAACCGTTTAAGCACCAAAATATCGTTAATATTATGAATATTTCTTTCTGCCCAGATCAGACACGTATCAAATGCTTTACAGGCTTCCGAATGTGATGGAATAATAACTGGAGTTTCTGTAACCACGTTGTCCTCCTCACTGCTAATTTGTTCAAAATCATTGTCTTGTGTATCAGCTTGTAGATCTTCATTCCAATCCAAAACTTCTGTAGCAGTGTAATTTACCTGAAATGCAGTTTTGGAGATGGACTTTTTTTACATGAATGCAAAAACATGAAGTAACTTACATTTGGAGCTATCATATTCAACATTCCAAGTGTCTGTTGAACAACACTGTTTATATCACGTGGGTGATATCTTTCTCTTAAGATACTTAATGGAATGTCATCTTCATCTGGCTCATCAAACTCCAAAACAGGTTTCCAACATTTGACAATGGTTTCCATTGACACTTTTTTTCCCAGGCGTTCAGTAAATTCAATATAGCATCTTTTAAAGTGAAATTTTTTATGAGGCCCTTGACATCATCTGAATCATTTCTTATTATTGTTGATAAAAGAGTACTTCTATAATGTAACTTGGTAAGTCTGATTACGTTTTGATCCATTGGTTGAAGCAATGGCGTTACATTGGGAGGGAAAAACAGTGTTATTAGTTTTCCATCGTCACTTTTTAATTGATCTTCTGATGGATGAGAAGGAGCATTATCAATAAGAAGAATTGCACTCGCCACTAAAATAGGAGTATAAATCTACAATATGTAACTGGTTCATCTTATTGAGTTGGCTGCTGTTCACATTATAGAATACTGTGTATAAAAATTTATTTGTTCACCTTACCGAACTGTTCTTCTTATGGGGTCTTCACTTTATCGCGACTCTACTGTAACTCCAAGTTTAACATGTAATACGAAAATAATTAATGTTTTTGCGACCCAGTAGTTGAGAACACTCCTGTACACGTCTGGGCATCTACAAAATGTGATGGTCGATATCTGCTTGTGGCACCGCGTTCCAAGCAACTTGACCTTCGTTGATTAACGGCGCCAAAGTTTGTGGAGGATGGTGCAAAGTGGATAGTCTCCTTCCTATGATATCCCGCACATGTTCGATTGGGTTTAAATCCAGGGAACGAAGTAACCACGGCAAAACATTAATTCAATTCTTCTTCTTGGGGAAAGTCAATAGTTCAACGAGCAATATGGGGGCGTGCATTGTCCTGCCAAACAAGGACGTGTGGACGGCTATCTAGATAATGTAATAAAGCGATTTGTAGGACATCATCAACATAACGCGTAGCTGTCGTACTGCCTCGAATAAATAGAAATGATTATCGGCTACCATAAGCAAAACCATTACTCGAACAGGCCTGTGTACATATCTCTCAACAGTAAAGCCAATAGCCCGTCGCTCTTCAGCCCGGCGTCGTAACCTTCAGCATCCATCGTTCATACCTCGATAGAATCGCAATTCGTCACTGAAGACGAGATTCTGCCATTGTGCTTCCCAATACTACCGTTCTCTGTACCAGTTCAAGCATTCACGACAGTGGTCCGCAGTCAAACGAAGCACTAATCGTGGACGGTATGAATAAAGTGCAAAGGATCGAATGCGGCGATATAGTGTACGCATAGTAAGAGGTATACTTCCTTCTGCAAACTATTCGTCAGCAATTTGACGCGTTGTAGCAAAAAGGTCTCGTACAGCTAGTTATCTCAAGCGCCTATCTTGACGCTCGGTGGTACGTCTCGGTTGACCAGTTGGTCTTCTTCCTGTGCCTCCACCTTCTTCTGTCCACACACACTCGGGTTACCGTCAGTGCAGTACAATTAACGCGACGGCCAATTTCGCGATAGGACAAACCAACATCTCGATAGGCAACATTTTTACCGCTGTCAAAGTCACTAACAAGGTGATAATTTTAACGTTTTGGAACTCTAGGCGTTTTGTTACTCTTACCTGTGGACGAACGCGCAATAACTAAACTTTTCTATATTAGTCAGCTCTCATTAACTTGAATCTCTTCGCAGAAAAGTAAGAGATTATTTTTTTTCACAAAAAAGCAACAATAAAACAAAAGTTGACATTTTTACCATAGCCTATTTTAAATATCAGTCATTTGGATGCCAAAAAATCAAGTTGAACAAATTACTCCTTCTGGGTGTAACAGTTCTAATGTTACTGAATATATTTTTATAGTGCTATTACGTATGACAGGCACTATGTATTTACTTTACTATAGCTAAATCTTTGAAAGTTGTTCTGCGAATATATTAATTTTGATTTTGTACAATCGATTGGATCGTGAAAATTCAAATAAATAAAAATAAGAAAACACAATTGCATGGTTGCTTATTTCATGGAATATGCTATACCTCTCTTCGCGCTGAAAAAATACTACATTCAGAATCTATTAATATCGGCAAATATGAGTCAGGAGACTCCAAAAACTTTAGCCAACTCCTCCACTAACCCCAAAACTTCACAAAAAGAGTATAGTTTGGAATTCAATCAAATTTTTGTTTTGAGACAAATGTGCAAACATCTATCTACATACACATATGTATGTTGCAGCGAATACCAGGGCTAGCATTCTTCTGGGAAAGTTCTGCTGTGTGATCGCTTGCCACAAACAATATTAATCGTCAAAGAATACAGTAGAATACAATTGAAAACTAAGAATTTATTAAATTCTATTTAAAATCTCAGGAATTGTTGTTTAAGAAACCAAAATGCTGAACAAAAGCAGCAACTCGCCTCAGTTTCCATGTTGTTTACTTAGAGATAAAATAAAAGAAACTATTTATATTTACGACAATCCAAATCTATCCTCTGAAGAAGATATTTGTAAATTAGTTTTAATGCTTTTTAAAAAAGACACAAACAGAAAAGGCTGTCGTTCATATTTTCGTCACTACTATATTGCAGTGATATTCACAATCGCTACTGATACTGCAGTGACATGCATAGAACAATTAAAATTTCGGTTGATTTCACACGAAATGCTGTAGGAGCTGATGGAAGTTCAAAACCATTAATCTTCCATTGTATCATATATCACTATCTATACACAAAGTGGGTGTAAAAGCAAGAAATTTTAAAGCCAGCTATGTAAACTTCAAATATATCAGACAACACGCGTTGAAGAATTGTTGCATTCTCAAGTTTATTAAGGAGATTAGCAAAAGTGGCTTACTATATTAATATTACTCGGCCCAGCGAAGATGGCTTACTAAATTAAAATAACTGGGCCCAGCTGCACCAAAGATTCAAATAAGCGAAGTCTTCCTAAACATACATATACACTGCTGAAAATGATTGACGAGCACATCCTGCATAACCTGAACGCATGAAGATACATTCATAATATTTGCGGAGCATGAAGGTTTCCTATAGACGAGTCTATGCAGCAAGTTTTGACTTCTGCTATTATTGCATTTTCTACTGAGCGACTCCGATAGGTGCAACATGCCGTCGCCATGGAGACCGAAGGGGGTGGGAGAAACCAGTCGTTCTTAGAGTTCACGCCAATCCTCGTGAGACCAGCGCAAATACTCATTTTCGTCAAGAAATGAGACAGATATAACAATAAAAAAAGAAAGGGAGAAGCATACTAATCTTACTTAAAAATATTGCTCTCATTCGCTATAGGTTTTTCAACTGAACGCGCCATATAATGCATTCAGTAGATATTTTTAGGACAATCACTAGCAAGTTACGTCATATGTATGTAATGATACGTCATATCTTCTGCGCAGGATGGTCTCACGAGCTTTGGCGTTGAGTCTAGTCTAGTGTGAACACGACACATGGAGACAACAACATGACCTTGGCCAACTCGTTCGGTTCTGAATCCGATCGAACATGATGAAATGATTTAGTTTTAGTATAGCGATACGATACGCTAAAAGAATCTTTCAATTTATAATTACTGGAATTTTAAGTGTATTACTAACAAACTAGCCACTACATTAATATTAATCACGAGCCATAGTTTGGAGACGCACATTGCACTTTTCAAGTGAAGACTTTAAACCAAAATTCAAAGTAGTTTTAAATTAAGTTTTCAACAAAGCATCCATTCCTGCGTTTGGTTTATAACATGATATCATAATGTTATAGAAAAAGGTGTATCTCATACACAATCAAACCAACAAACGTTAAACGTTTCAGTCGAAAACACATGAATCAATGAGTTAGCATAGTATTAATAAAATAATACATCTTGTCACTGAATGAGGAGAAAGTATGATTACATTAAATATAGTATTCAAATAAATGAGTGCTGGTCATAAAAACCAAGAATAATTCATGTTTAATAGCAAAGCATAATGCTAAAGAAGTGTCACAATGAAAAGGAAACTGACCTAGAAAGAAGTAAATGCAGCGAAGGATGATTCTGCTCAGTGGTACTGTCTGCTGTAAGTACTTACATACATATAACGGTAGCGCTGCAGTGAAAATTGAAAGTATAACAGAAAGATTCTATTACCGCACCCACGCAAATACGTTAGCATATGTGATACTTTTTCCGGATTTAAAGAACGCGCTAAAAAGCTGTGATGTTACTACATATACTATACGCTATTTTTAGCTATTCTGTCAGTCGGTAGAAATTTTGAGTACTATATTTAAATTTATTTCGTTCTAAAACTTTCGATTTGGTATAAATTACATTTTTGCCTGTGTGTTCTTAAAGATAGATATGAGCGCTTTATTGAGTATTGAAGCGTACTGCCACCACTTCAATCAAGATTTCAAAATTTCAGCATACACATACGTATATCTGAGAAACAGAGACAAAGAGTACGCTATCTTTTATTATTTTTGTAGTATTGAAAATGTGTTCCCAAATTTGACAATAATTTAAAAATCGAAATTCTTGAATAAAATCATTGTCCATAAAAGAATTAAACATTAAACATGGAGGGAAAGTATTACTTTAAAAGACCTCTTACATGTATGGTAGTAAAGCAAACACATTTTAGTCTATGAACATTATTTTTATTAAACACTTTGCCGTGACAGTTTTTACATTACTCTCTTTTTCACTTTCTCACCAACTTACGTTAATACATAATCTTGCAACGATCAAGGTTGCTTGATTATTCTGCATGGAGATTTCAACACTAAGTGGTTGGTGGGCGTTGGTACACTATCTTCTTCACGTTTATTTTCAGCTCCATTTGATATGACAGGCTCTGGAGCATTTCCGCTTACATTTTCTTTTATTAGGTTTAGATGTATTCTGGTCTTTCTTTAAGTACCCCCTTCGCCAGTTTCTACTTTGTAGGATTACGGTTGTTCGTCTTTAGCTAATATTCTAGCTGGAATCTAGTGTTAGGCTTTTTACTGAACCATTGCCTTTTCTCCTTCTTCCAAGTGTGACCACTTTTTCGATTTGGTCTCTGTTGCAATTTTTCTCTTCCATCTTTGATTAATTTTGGTTTTAAATTGCTTCTGTTTTCTATACGATTCTTAATTTTCTTCCCATAACCAAACCAATCGGGTGGACCCACTCTATTGGCTCCTCTTGCTTCACCAATACTCCTTTTTCAACCCAATGTTTCAACTCATCCTTGACAGATTTACTCAGGACCTCAGAATTTTTTCTGTCGTCCCTTACGCCACAAATTAGCCTATCTCCAACCAAATCATACTCAAGGTCGCCAAATTTACGATCTTTAGCACGACTTTTCAAAATATGTAGCAATATATTCGTCAATAGTCTGTTGTTCTACATGACTTTCAGACTACCTCAGATATGTATGTATTTTTATATGGCTTATATATACTTATAGACTCTAGAATATTCTCAACAGTTACTTCGCTATTTTCTTTTTGCATTTGTGCGTTTTATGAATCTGATACCCAATTGGCCCTATTACATACAGCAGTAAAGCTCTTTTTTGCTTTTAGGCTTTGAATTTAATTCAGGCATTTGAGTAAATAAATCAAGTTATTAAAAGAAGAACTCTAAAGGACATTTTCCATTTCTAGAAGCTACCTCTCGTCGGCCCTACTACATATGATGACATATGGGATATACTTACTTCTGCACCATAAAATCTTTTAAAGTTGCTATCCAAAATACGAAAAAGTGAAGGGCATAAAGGAAAGTCGCTTGGAAACACTTGTGAGTTTTGTATCTGCTGCCACTTTTCGAGGTTGCCAAGACAATGAAGCACTTTTTCAAGTACTATGCCGACCCTTCAAGAATTATCTATCAAAATTACACAGATTACAGATTCTTATCTAAGAGTCTTAGAGTAGATGTAAAATCAGAAAACTACTTCTTTTTCTTTTTCGTATCCAAATCAACATCTTATAATTTATCCACCCAGTACTGATGGTCGTAAACTGCATTCTATTCAGGAGTCCAGAAATCATTGGGTGAGGATATGTTAGGATAGTTCCTGCAGATTATTAGGTATATCATGCCTAGTATTTCTCCGTGGTCCTAGAGGGTATTTTGCTAGTCTATTTGGTTCCATCTGACTTTGTAGGTTATAACCATTCTGATGCAATTTAATGTTTGGCATGTTTGTCCTCGTCTACCTCTTTAAGATAGTTTTTGTGCAACTATTCCATATATTTGGATAATGGATGCCTTTCATCAAAGCGTTGCCTAAATTTTTTAATCTGCGGCCTGACACCGTTTTTGAGGACAGGCACATCCTGAAGATTTGTAGAGTACTGGTAAAGGTGTTGCTTTCATTGCACCCGATTGCAATTAGGCGCGTCTCATTCAGGATATTATCGTTTTTTTTGGCATGGCCTGATCAACCCCATACCTGGGTACGCGTATTTTGCAGTAGAGAAACATAATGCCTCTGCTGTTATCCTAAGTATGGAAAGTCAACTAGTGGAGGCTAGCTTTTTAAGGCCGTTGTTTTTAGTCATAATTTTTTGCTTCGTCTTAACACAGTGCTCCTTATTGGTAAGAGTGCAGTCTAATGTGGCAACAATGCATGAAATTCTCAATCCAACTTCGTATCTGGACGAGAAGAAAAAAAGGAAAGAAAACAGAAAACGCTCTTTCTCTGGAATCACATAATTGATGACAACCCAATTACACTTAACGATCACTGAATAGCATAAAAGCGCTCAAAAATTCGAGGACCCCAAGATGAAGTTGAAACAATAAAAAAAATTTGCACAGAAGTTGCCAGATAGCCTGAAAGAATCTAAAGAGAATTATGTAATATTAAATTGTCACAACACAATTAATTAGTAACATTAGTTATGAAAGTTGAAAATTGAAAATAACTGTAGCTTCAATGATTATGAACTTAAAAACTTGCTTAACTAGGACTCTAATATTACCTCTATTGCCAACCATTATTTAGTAGGTGCCGTTGCTATTGCAGTAATGTTTGCGGTACTATTAGTGCATAGAACCAATTTACTATTTAGATTAGATTCGAACACCACGTAATACAAGATTGTATATAATATGAACATCGTCTCTAACTCTAGCTATTTCATATTCATTGACTTCCATGCTTAAGTAATAGTATTTCTTGTTAAAACCTAAATTCCAGATAACAGTTTAATAACCTATAATACGCTGATTATTTGCTATCATTTTGTTATGCTAACCACAGTCATCGCTTATTATACCGTGATAAATGACAATTTAAGCAACTTCGATAACAAACAATATATTTAATTGTAAATAATGATTTAATGTATTATGATATCTGTGACTGCGACTAATGGATACGATCGCTGCAAGAATAAATATTTGCGCTACTGTTTAGAGTCCTAAAATAAGAACTTCAAATGCTGCTGAATAAAGTCACGTAAATGAGCAATGTTCTAAGAAAAACCAATGACACATATACACAGTAATGTATTGCTTGTAATTGCGCGATCATTTAGAGGAAAGCTTACAAAAACTTTTTCCGCATACAGATCAAAATTTATACCAATAAGAAGAGTAATATGTAGGTAGCAATCTTTTTACAGTTCGATACGTGAGTGTTATCATTCAAGTATACTTTACAACTCCACAGATATAATGTACATATACTCATACTATAATAATACAATAATGATAATGCCTATTTAGACAGCATGTATGGGCATGCATTGGATGTACTCTGTTGAAGCGATTTATAATGTAAAGCCACATTCATTGGTTTGTTCTATACAATTTTTTGATTTATTGGCAGCTTGTCTAGTTACAGTATTGATAGTATAATGTGACAAAACACCTAAACGATTCAAAAACAGTGTTATGTGTATGTTCGAAAACATATGACTTGATACTTTCAAATGTCTGTTTAACTGGTGAAGATTGCATGTGTACAACAAAGCTAACTTTCCTCAATTATACATAACATCCATAACAAATGTCAATATGGCTTTGGCAAAATTTTATAACTACCTGTATAGTATAAACGATAGGTCTGTGTCTACGTACTCGGCTAACTCCATAATTTCGAAGTGCCCCTCGTGGTTCTCAGCGACAATAAAATCACATTTAAAGTTAAAAGAATATTATAGACGCAAGTGGAAATCTACACAACGTATACATACTTCTACAGTGAATTTAAGAGGGTTCGTGCTCTACGCATAGCTGAAATTCATTTGGCATATTCTACTTACCTGCATCATGTCGAGGAATCTATAAAATCTGATCCTAAGCAAGTTTTGCAATATATTCATGCAAAACAAGGCACAGCTCGCATACCTAGCGCTCTCTACCATAACGATATAATTTTGGACACTCCCCAAGAGACAGTTGAAGCTTTTGCCGGTAATTTTTCTTCTATCTATATGAGTAGTTCACATCTCTTTTCATAGCGATTGCAATCTTTTACTCTGAAACACGTTTCTACAGAAGAACTAACAAAAGTTTTGGCGTCCTTTCCTGCCAATAAGACCTCTGGCGATGACCTTATTCCCAGTTTTCTTGTGCGTGATTCATGCACTTTTCCTGTAGCTTGAAAATCTGCCAGAATAGCTCCAATATTTAAGAAAGATGACAAGTCCTGTATACACAATTATAGACCCATATCTATTTTGTCCAACTTGCTAAAAGTTTTTGAAAGCATTATCTATTTCAGAAAGACTTTTGAGGATAGAATTGGAAATTGACAAAACGATGGAAACAACAATTATAGTAATATATGGTCCGAACGAAGATGAGAAAAGTGCCAACAAAGATATGTTTTGGGAAAAATTATCGGAAACAACAGAAGAAGTTAAAGGAAGATTGATAATACTAGGAGATCTAAATGGAAGAGTGGGGAGAAAAGATGGAGAAACAGGAGAAGTAATTGGAAATTATGGAGAAAAATGCCAGAAATAATAACGGAAGAAGACTAATAGAGTACTGCATATTACATAATTTGATAATAACCAATACGTTCTTTGAACATAAAAATATCCACAAGTATACAAGGGAGCAAATAAACAGAAATGAAAGATCCATAATAGACTATGTTATAGTAAATAAGGAATTTAGAAGAGAAGTGAAAGATACTAAAGTTAGACGAAGTTTTGAGATATATTCAGACCATTATCTTGTTCTGTCAGAAATAGAAATAAGTAACAAAGAAAAAATTGAGAATAATAAAACAAATAAAAGAATAGGAATAATGAAAACAATTAGAACACACAAACTTAGAGAAGAAGAAACAGCTAAGCTGTATAAGGAAATAAGTGAGAGAGAAATGAATAAAATTAAGAATAACATAAACAGTATGTCAATAGAAACACTTTGGAAAACGATCAAGGATATATTAGTAGCCGTAGCAGAAGATACATGTGGATTTAGTAGAATAAATAGGAATAAAAAACAAACAAATTGGTGGACGAATGAAATAAAGGAAGAAATAAAAGTTAAAAAACAGAAATGGAAGATATATTTAAGCAACAAAACTAACGAAGCATATAGTAGATATAAAGAGCAAAGAATAAAAGTTAAAGAGTTAGTGAGCGCAGCAAAACGCAAATCATGGCAAGATTTTGGGGAAGCGATGGAAAGAGATAGTAAAGGAAATCAAAAACTATTTTATGGAGTGTTAAAAAACATAAGAAAAGGCAAGCAAAATAAGAGTGTCTATGTAAAATCAAAGGAAGGAAGAATACTGCAAGAGGAAAAAAACATAATGCAGCGATGGAAAGAATATTTTGAAGATTTACTTAACATGGAAATAACAGACCCAATAAACATAGAGGAGGAAAATGAGATTTACACAGAAAACAACGACACCGCAGAGGACGATCAAATAACGACTCAAGAGATATTAGAAATAATAAAGATCTTAAAAAGAGGGAAAGCAGCGGGAAATGACGGAATTACAAGTGAAATGCTGAAAAACCTGGGACAAACTGGAATGGAAGTTATCAAGGTACTATATAATAGAATATGGAAGGAGCAAAAAATATCCGAGGACTGGGAAGTAGGAATACTGGTACCCTTATATAAAAAAGGAGACAATAAAGAGTGCAAAAGTTATCGAGGAATCACCCTATTGAGTACTATGCTAAAGATATATGAGAGAATACTTGAGAAAAGACTGAAAGTAATAACCGAAATTCAACTTGACGAGGCACAGTGTGGTTTCAGGAAGGGTCGAGGAGTACAGCATAACATATTCACACTAAAACAATTGATAGAGAAGTACACAGATGATGATAATATATATGTAGCTTTTATAGATATAGAGAAGGCTTTTGACTGTGTACCACGGGATTGGATATGGAAATGTCTCAGCAAAAGAGGAATAAATAGTAAATTAAAAAACGCAATAGCTAGTATATACAGGAGAACCAGAAATTATGTAAGAGTGGGTGGAATGCAGTCGGAAGAATTTCTAACTAAGGAAGGATTGAGACAAGGAGGAGTGCTTAGTCCTACACTTTTTAATATAGCGCTTGATGACATCCTGAAAGAGATTAAAAAGCAAACAAGGAAAATACAAATAGGGTATAAAAACATGAGAATTGTGGAAATCGCGGAAAGTGCCTTTGCCGACGACTTGCTAGTGTACGCGAGGAATGTAAACGATTTGCAAGTGAATGTGAGTATTTGGGAAACAGCTTTAAAAAAGAGAAATATGAGGATAAATGCAGAGAAGACTAAAGTCATGTCAATAGGGAAACACGATAGGAAAATAGTAATCTATATAAATGGAAAGGTTATAGAACAAGTAGAAATATTCAAATATCTCGGAATAAGTATACATCAGGAAGGTAAAGAGGAAGCAGAAATTAACAACAGAATTGAAAGTGGGATAAAATTATATTATGCAATGAACAAAGCTTTTATAACCAAGAGGGAAATTTCAAAGAAAGCAAAAATAACTGTATTTAATACAATATTTAAACCTATACTGACATACGGCTCTGAGAGTTGGATCCTAAATAATCAAACAAAGAGCAAGATACAAGCGTTGGAAATGAGGTATTTAAGAGCGGTTAAAGGCGTCACTCGGAGGGATAGAATAAAAAACGAGAAGATTAGGGAAGAATTAGGAGTAGAACCGATTCTACAAAGTATAGAGAGGCAGAAACTTAAATGGTTTGGGCATATGACACGGATGGAAGAAGAAAGGCTGGCGAAAAGAGTATGGCTGGCAAGACCAAGACACAAACGAAAAAGAGGGAGGCCGAGAAAAACATGGGATAGTACAGTAGAAGAAAGCTTGAGAAAAAGAGGGATATCTTGGAATGATGCACGACGAATGGCAAAAAAGAATGGTCATTGTTTATTTACAATAAGAAATAAATGTAAATGAATCTACCTTTACACCCGTAGGGTAATTAAGGATTCTGATTATATATATATATCTACTCATGTTTATATTATAACACCAAAAGTTATATATCTCCTCATCAGATCGTGGTAGGTCTCCAGTCACAAATTTATTATCAATCACGCAATTTATCAGCGAGCAACTTGATGCTCAATGTCAAGTTGATGTAGACTATACAGATTTCAGCAAAGCGTTTGCTGTCATTGATCATGGTATTCTTTTGCAGAAACTATCAACTTATAGATTAAGTTCATCGTTATTATCGCTTATACGATAGTATTTAACACAGATAACTAATTATATCTTTTACAATGGTTATAAGTCATCTGATTATTGTCCTTCATCAGGGGTACCACAGTGGTCTGGTCTAGGCCCGCTTCTGTTTGTCTTGTTTATTAACGACTTACTTGCTTCATTATACTGCCCAGTACTTGCCTACACTGATGATTTAAAGATTTATCTTTCCATCAAATCGTCGAATGATCTACTTTATCTACAATAGAACGTGTGAACTTTGTTTGCTATACCAGGAAAGTAAGTTTTATTGATTCTGTATATGAAATAGATGGCAATATTTTAACACGTTCTTATACAGTCAAAGAACTTGGTGTTTTATTTGACTCCCGCCTTTCTTTTGTACCAGACATAACTACTTTATCTATTTCGACTTCAAAAACGCTAGGCTTTATATTACGCTCATCTAAATTTTTGCTTGAGTATCCTTTTGTGGTATGGTCTCCGCACTACATCTATTTACAATTATCTATTGAAAAAGTTCAGCGCCGTTTCTTAAAATATTTTTCCTTCAAACTGAATAACTCTAACCATGAGAGATGAATTGATTATTCCTCGCTCTTAATAAGGCATGGCGTGACATCACTAGAGAACAGACGGAGAATACACGGAGCCAGGTTTCTGTGGAAGTTAATTCATGGTTCATCTGATTGTCCTTCTCTTCTTTCTAAAATTAATTTCATTGTGCCTTGCATTTCCTCTCGATCTTGCTCCACCTTTACATATCCATTTTCCCAAACAAATTTATTACAACACTCTCCGCTGTTTACTAGGTGTCGTCTGGCCGACATATATTATGGAGATATACATATTTTATAATTCCATCAATGATTTGGCGTTAAGTTGATCTCAATTATTCTTGGCTTTTCCTTTTTTCCCTTTTGTATTTTCTTGAATTTCATTTCCTTGTTTAGAATACTGCAAACTAGAATATTGTATATGTTAGGTAGTTTAGGATTATTGCATTTGTAAGAGTTTTTGTATTTGTGTAACTATAATTTGTATTTTTACCCTGTAAATATCAATCGTTAGGTAATAAAGAGTCTATTATTAATAGCGGAGTTGCAAATTTAATCATTTTGTTTCCAGATTACACAGCAACAAAGCAATTCTTGATTTGTTTATCACAACGTATTCTTTAACATAAACATAGAATAAACAAAGTACATACATGAAAAATATAAAACTTATAGCTTAATGTTTTGTGACTAATGTCTTCCGCAGGAGCAAAGAAACGAAATCCCCATCACTGTCAATAGGTAGAGTTAATAAGTACCGTACTTTCTGTGCGTTTATTTTTACTTTAATTTGTATTTTATATATAAATAAAGACAATTGTCATATAGTGAATAAATATTTTATTAAATTACATACATATTGTTGATTCTGTTTCAATACCTGTTTCTGGCAGTAGCATGATTCCACACTCATAAAATGTTCGTTCTTTGCTGGAAAACATAATGCATGTGTTTTTTGACCTCTTTAGTTGAAATGAATGTTTTACTGATTAAGTAATTTAGTGGAGATCAAAACAAATAATGATGAATGTGGCAGAACATCCCCTTTTAGCTGTGAAAACTTTTCGCGAGTTAGCCAACCTGCATGTAGTCTCGCATTACCTATTACCTTAGCAGTTTCTTTGCTGTTGATCAATTCTAGCGTTCTCTATTTAACTGAATCATTTAGTTTGTCCAGCTGATGGAAGCTTCTTTCAGAATTAATCGTTGTGATAGATAACATCACTTTTTTTTATGAAGATTGACTTTTCAAATGCTTTGAGCCCGTACATCCTTTTTACTTGCGTATCTCTTGCGTTTGACATTGTTACAGACAATCCATTTTTCGTCCCCGTGATGCTGCGCGTCAAAAGTGGATCACTTTCTTGACTTTTGAGAATCAAATTCCATATATCAACGCAATTACATAAATTTCCTTCAGGGAAAACATGAGGAACCCATACGAATTGGAACCTCAGCGATCTCGCGAGTTGTTGTTCGCCAGTTTGAATCAAGTAAACCCCTTTATGTATGTATGTACATACATCAAAATTGCCAGATAGAAATTTTGCCAACCAGTTTTGGCACTCGAGTACTGTCAGTACATCTTTTCCATACATATCGCCTAACTTTTTTATTGTTTAAAAGCAAGACACTTTCTAGCGTGCCTATGGTTGTATGTGGTACATATAAGTAGTAAACTCAATAGTGGTTCTTCAAAACATTTAACAAATTTGCTCGGTAAATACAGATAGACAGACTAGCCATTTTACTGATTACTAGCCGAAAAACTTTCTAACTCAGACCTTCCCGTTGAAAAGATCCATCCACTAGTGGAATTATTAAATTTAAATGCAGCAGGAAAAAGCAGAAGACCCACAGAAACAATTATTTTGTATTTTAGCGGTCCAATTTATGCTAAACCATATGTGTTCTTATATATTGTGTTGGTTGGATGGGAGCCCAGTTGTATCGGTTTTTTTCCAAATTCATAATAACAAAACCAACTCACTGCTTGTTATAATAACATTCCGAACAGCAAAATTGTTTTCACTTTTACATCTTGATCTAAAAACGGTTACTTTCTTCTAACCTCGTCAATTTCTTCACAAAGATCTAATTCTTTTTGAGTTTTATAATTTAGTACGGACTTGACATAGATTTCTATGGACTCTAAGCTCTTCAACATATGACATCAGAAATTGATGTCAAATGAGCATGCGACAGAAGTCTCTACCATGAGTAGCTACTGAGCCACATGCGCTATCTGGTAGAGAAATAAATTCGATATTAAACAATTTACTTTTCTACAATCGTTACAACTATGTATATACATAACACTAGTTAGCGATTAAATATAATTCTATTAAAAATATACTCTTGGAACTACTTTGTCCAGTGTAAATGTTATTTTGTACTAGTTTTTCGAGAAGATATTGAAAATGAACAATGCTACTCTGTAGCACTAATAATGTACCAAACTTAGAAATTAAGAGCATTAATTTTTTAATTTGTGGTACATACAGCTGCCACTTCTTATATTGTCCACCACTGTTTCAATTCAATTCAAGTACCGAGTTATTACCTAACAAAACCGCAATTTTTATTTCACTACCACTACGACTAACAATTTAAAGTCAGAAATTTTAAGTTTATTCTAAACAAACGTATTTGTATTAATATATACATTAATAAATCGTGCTTTTGTAATTTATATCCTTAGCTTTGAGGCAGCTTTGTAGAGAGTGTTAAAGTGTATATCCGCCCAACGACATTCAATTTCACATCCGCTTATCCACGCCCAAAGATCGTGTTAAATATACGTACATCTCATCTTAACATCAAAACAATACTAAGAAGTGACATCCGCTATTATTTAATTGCACCTTATAGAGCAATTAACTAAAATAATACTTCACGTGCGCATGCAGACAAGAAACACTAATATATATATATACAAATCTACATTGTATACTTCTACACCTGAATATAATGGTAGGAATCTCGTGATTACTTTCTCCAGTATAAAGCTCTTCATATTAACGCCAACAATAACGCGAAGCACGACCAGTCGCAAAGTGGATTTCGTTGGTTGCTGCTGTTAGTTGCCGACGTCGCAATCTGCTTACTAACCTATTGACATCTTGTTCCTTATACACCTATTAACATCACCAGAGAAGGCGTACGGATTAGCATAAACCGTAGCGAGTTCAATAGATACCGCGTTGTCCTATTTAAATAGGCGGCTGCCCACGTTGATAGCGAATCGGTTAGGATAGTATGTTGTGTTTTGTGCTCGTTGCTAATTCTTTAAAATAAAAACGTTTATTAAATTAATTGTGTTGAAAATCAAGGTTATATCGTTGTTTACAAGACTAGAAGAATGGAACAATATTTTTGGTAAGTTATATTTGCGATGATATATTGCCTAAAAATAATTTATTTCCTCTAGAATGGAGTGGTACGTTTAACAATAAAAATCAGCTGTTAATTCACATTTTCTTTTCTCGTTTTGTTAACAATAAAGGCAATGGATTTCGAAATGTCTACATGAACAAATTGCGGTTGTGAATTTTCGAAAGTTATGTGCATGCAAGTTTCGAGATACCGTCTATTGTATACTAAAATATTGTACAATACTGTATCGTAATTCTCCGCATCTTTTGAAACAGGAGGATAGTTTTAATTGTGATTTCAATATTTCATGGTTGTTATTGAATTAGTTAGATTTTAGTAATATAATAAAAATTTCATGTAATTCCCATATAATTCCTTGAAGAAATAATTCGCTTATGAAACTATACAATAATAACTATTGGATATCTCATCTCATGGTAGATTTTGTATCTTGGATAAATGTCATGAAGTACATCTACGAAAGTAGTAGTAGTAGGAAAATGCTAATAGTATTGTAGTTATAGTCGATAGTAAAGTGTTTTCGTTTGTCTATATCACTTCTTCGATAATGAAAGAAAGTTGTTGCCTAAATATAATGATGCCGCTTTACTTTCGCAGAATTAATGAATGCATGTTTTTATACTATCTCTTTTCTTTTTCTCTCCTTAATGAAGGTTCAATAGAGCTTTTTCAATACAATGTAAGTACATAGGTATACATATATAAAGGAAAATAGATTTTATTTAATTAAAAATATGGCACACGATGTAAAATATTACCTAACTAGTTTTTGATATATTATATAACACATGTCTGCTAGCTCAAAGACAACAGATACGAGTGTAAAATTTTGATAGATTGCGTTAGCAAAAGTAGAAGCAAGCAATTCTAGCTGTTCTCTTTTAAGCATTAGAATCTTCAACTGATAAGAATATAAAGAATATCGTTAGACTGAAAAGTCATTTTTGAAGGCTTGTAACAGTCACAACTCATAGGGAATATGTATAGAATTCTGAAAATAGGGCCAGCAGTTATTGGTAAAGGAATGACGGTACAATGTATGACCTAACAATTACATAGATATCACAATAATAATAAGTAATAGTGTGAGAAAATTATAAATTACTAATTTATTTAAAAAAGGCAAAACTATCTAGAAGATTACCTCAGAAATGGAACAAGAAGAAAAAATCCACTTCTATTTAGATTGAACTTATTTTTAGTAGGGAATTCAGCTATCTGATCTTTAACGTTTACATTTTTAGAATTGACTACATTCACGTTGCATGCAAGTCTCTTAGTAGTATGTTCAATCTACTTAAATAAAACCAACAACCAATTTCAGCTAAAGTTCACCAAACGTATCATTAAGAAGAAACATTTATAAAATTATTAGCACTATTGCTTCAGTGTAGCTAAAAAATATAACGCATGATAAAAAACTAAGATTAATTTTCTGAAATATTTCACGCAGAATTTGGCGTAACAAGAACTCCAACTACAACTTACAAGGAGTGCCGTTCATGTGTTACTATAGTGGAGTGTGCAAATTGCAAAATTTCGGAAGGTAAATGAAGAAATCTGAGGGTTTCTTGTCTACTCCAGCATTGAATATGTACACTTAAGCTGCATTTCTATATGGGGTTATTGCGGAATTTTTTCTATAGTATTTTTTAGCCTTTCAGCAAATTCTGCAGAAAGAATTAATTCATAAATAGTAGGAAATGCAATTCGCAAAAACCTATGCTAGTCATTGTTATGTGGACCATACTACTGTTGAATGCTCCAAATTAGATCTACATTAATACTGACACCATAACGTTGGTTGCAATTTATAAAACCGCCAAACTTTTTGAATGGCCTTACATCCGGAAATCGTGCAATTCAGCTGCTAAAAAGAAAGGTAGTTTCTTATAGTTGCACACATTTTAATTACTATGAAGTAATAATCCTTAAAGCATCACCTTTGCAGCAAATCTCACTCCTAAGATTCTCATTAAATACTGCAATTGGTTCGGTTACCTTGTACATATACACCTATATTAAACCATATGTTTGCATTTATTTTGTTTCTTTCTTTACTACGATTGTATTACCTAGATTTAGTATCCATAGACACGTGAAACATTGCAAAACAGCATACTACAATTCTAACTATACTCAAGAACATGTTCTGTCCGACAAAAAAGGCAAACAAGTAAAAATAAAAAAAAATTGCTAAATAAGATCAATTACCATTGGAGCCTATGTCTAGTACATTTAAATGCAACTTATATGCATAAAGCTAATTTGCATTATGCATTATAATGTCACAGTTCATTATTTATGTATCTGTAAGCCTATTAATAAAAGTCTTTAGCACTGAACTATTATATCTGTTTTATTCATTGTTCTCAATGTCACACCGCAGAATTGAAATTCGTATTACGTAAATATTTTAGTATTGTATGTGTCGTGTGGAGCATAAAATCTAAGAAATATCACTATATCTTTGGACTTAAATAATTTTTTTTTTTTTTTTATTTCCTCAAAATTTGAGAATTGATAGGGGAACTCGATTTATTTTAATAGCGAAGTGCATGACATTATTTAAGCTCAATAATCAGGCGAACGGAGTCTAATTGTATTTTAGATTTATATTATACAGAGAATAATTATATCCTTTCAAAAAAACTCGTATGATCAACAACTGCCTCGACGGACATTTAGAGTGTGTTGCCATTTTGGTGGATTCGCCGGAAAATTGCTTAAATGAATAAGCTCTCATATAGTTTTGGTTTAATTTACATT
>SMLS01067760.1:0-17149 GCA_004785975.1 Popillia japonica
TATATGATTAGAAAATTGTATTTGAGTAGTGGGGTACTTCAGAACGGAACATGGAACATTCCAAAGATCACGAGTGCTTAACACTTTATTGTAACGAAAGTGGAAAAAAACAAAAAAAACTGATAGCTACTTCTAGAGCGCTGATCGCTTATTATTTATCCTTTTGCAGTAGGTCGTAGCTGTTATGATATATGGCTGCGGTAATGATATACGTTTAATTATTTATTGCAGTAGCCTTTAGGCAATGTAACATAGAAAAGTGGTGGATCTATCTACTGGATAATATACTATAATACTGGATAGTAATTTATCTTCGAAAATTTCGTATTTCTAATAGCCGCTTTGGGACAATATTCTCTGCTATCGTACTAAGAGCAATTCATTATATTGGTTTCAAAGTTTATAAAATATGTGACTATGTATTGAAAATAATCTCTATACACGTGTAACCCTATCCGAACCCTATCAAAGTATGTAATAAGTGGTGCCTACCAAGCAATTAAGTTATAATTGATTATACAAAAACACGCGTTAATAGAAATATCTTTGTAGCGGGAATAAATTTACTAAATGAAAGGTATAGAACACTATTTGGACAAAATGTATCCAATTTTGTGAATTTCTATACTATTATATATTCTGAGCCGTAAAGATCAACCCCGTAATGAAAAATCTGTGGGAGTGACAAAAATAGTCATGTGCGTCATAGTGTATAATGGCGACAACCTCTTGCACACTATATATCCATTTGAGTAGGTATGTCATGCGAACACCTGCGAGTCATCGATATCTAAACTAAAAATAAATGTGAGCCATAGTTTCCGTTTGTTAGAACAAGAAAAGCGCATACGCTGAATTCTACTACACCATTGTACTAGAGAAAGCATGGCTTGTTGCATCTCTAGCTTATATATACATCGATTTTCCATTTCGTTAATCGCACTTCAGGGATACATTTGATTCCCTGTAGAGCCGATGATCGGGGAAAAAATTCAATTCTATGCAGAGTGTGAGTGTAGTAGCAACAGATTGTTGTTATCGCATATCAGCATTTGGCAGTAACTTAATACGGGTGTTGTAGGGGTATACCGTAGGTGCTCCCGCTTGCAGTCAGCTAATCAATACTGATATATCAACCGATCGGTTGACAAAGTGCACTCAGTATATACTTTAACCATTTTGTACTTATATATTAGTACAGGAAAAGAGAACATAAAATATCCATACTTACTAACAAAACATTCGGTCGTTTCGATTTTGAAAGAGAGAGGGAACTCACCTTTAGTCTAAAATGTGTATTGCAATTACACTAAACGAATAAGAATTCAACACAAAGCGCTGCATTGATATACATACAGCAGTTTTTCGTCATTACAGTTACTACCACAATTACTACTATTACATAATGTAGCATTTTTAGACTGCCGTCAATTCAAGTTCCTTGTGGATACTGCGTACGATACTCTACGAATACAAATCTCTTAACTTACACGTAATATACGTAGTAGATAAAAGAACTCAATTTATTAGTGCAGCATTAAAATAAAATATTCGTAGCATAAATCCAGGGATATAAACTTCATTAGTATACTCCCGAAAAGTTTTTTCGCTTCCGCAAAGTTGCTGTTTTATTGATCATATATCAACTTGTGCGATAGTATTCACTTGAAGCCATAGGGGAAAGAAAGTTGGCTCACTTTACGTGTGTGAAGACGACTTTTTAGCATACCCTTAATAAAGGCATCCTAAACAAAAAGAAGATGTTAACGAAAACCGTCTTTTCTAAAAGGATAGCGTATATGTATATGTATGGGCGAGCTCAATGCACTACTTTCTTTCGTATATATGGGCCTTCCTTTCCATTCACTAATGATCCCCCTTTCTACTTTATACATTTCGTGAGCTGAAAGAGACTCGTTGCAAATAGACCGCATTGTATTTTCTTTGACGACGAGAAAAACTGTCAGCTGTAAAAAAATCAGAAACGACTGTTTTGTTTGGATATTGCACTACAGTATATCTGATATACAATTAATATACACGCTATGGTGATCTATCAATTAATATTAATTTGTAGAATGTGTAAAGCATTGCACCTGAAGGTAGGTAAAGAAGACATTAGGTAAAATTGTAGGTAGTATACACATTATACATTATTTAATATGATATTCTTCACTTATTTGGCAGTTCACCGTTGTGTATTTAGAATCGAAAAAAATTATCAGTTACATCTCTTATGTAAATTTTAATTTTCCATCCAATACCAATCCAATGCAGTTACTTTTATATATTTTCTGAGATATATGTAATAAAGGCGAACATTTCTTTAACCTATTCTTCAGCAGTCGTTTCTGTTAAATGTAAGATGTCAGTTCTCCTTAATCTACTTTGACGAACGTACAATTGAAGACGTACAAAGTGGTACCATTCCAGTTGTTTTAGAATATCTATTTACCGTCATTGCAGACTTAGTGTTAGATACATTTTAATAGTAGTACTACTAATTTTAATTAAGATAATAATCAATAAATTGACTAAGTACCTACTTATATTACTATTATTGGTTTTCTTAGATGTATTTCAAATTGCTACTACTATACTTGATTAGAAATAATATATAAGTACATACAGGGTGTCCGCGATATACAAAGCATCCTTTTAAGGGATGATAGCTACAACGATTTAGAAACAAAAACATATAATACACCTTGGGTCTATCTGTAAGCGTAAACGAGAAAAAAAATTATTTCTAAAAAACCTTATTTGGTCAAACTGTACAAGAAAACTCATCCATATTGCTTCTTAAATAACCAAAAAACCATATCAAAAATTTAGGGTTGAAAATAACTGAAAACAACGATGAAAACGAATTATTTCATACTTTGAAATTGAAGCGTGGTGTCATTTGTCTGCCAACACACTGTACCCGTATGCAGTTAAAACAGCAGATGTATGCCAAGCATCATCTGTTTATACGACCTTGAACTTGAATCGTACCAAGTCAATGGCCATATGTTTTAAAATAAAGGTACCTTTGCCGTTTTTTAAATAATGTTATGACAATAAAATCGATGTTATGTTGAAGTTAGAGTGAAAAGGGCGGATTTAATAGCAGCTTTCGATCGGTAAATGAAAATTTAAGTTGAGGGAAAGTCGCAATGAACGGAAACAATGTAATTATTGCAATTATGTTATGGCGCTTTAAGCTCTTTCGTAAAGGCTACTACAAAATTGAGTTCTTTTCTTTTATTTGTAATAAATTGGTGGTCCTAAAAAGGACTTTTTTGAGAGACAGGAGAAAATGTATTACAGGAAAGGCTCGATGTGTTGCAACACACGCCTGCAATCGTCGCGTAAATCTTGCACGGATCAGCTGCCGGTGTACAGTATGCATCGAAGTTTGTGACATGAGAAATAATTTTTTTTCTCGTTTACGCTTACAGATAGACTCAAGGTGTATTATATGTTTTTGGTTCTAAATCGTTGTAGCTATCATCCCTTAAAAGCATGCTTTGTATTTCACGGACACCCTGTATGTACCTACATATAAGGCATACGCAACTCAACGTAAAATAGAGTAACATAAATTTGTAGATTTCATGGTATTTATGTATGTATATTAAAACTTCTCTCCTTGTTTACTTCAAAAGTAGCCAATAATAGGAGTCGTTTTCTTAAGTGCCATTTTCTCAAGATTTCTACTTGACACACAAAGAACGTCTTGATTTATCTGAAATAGTCTGAATACTTCTCTTATGGGAGTCATTTTACGGAAGTGGACATTTACTGCAACATGCTTGACATTTGTTCAACTTCTTTTCTGTGTTAAGGGAACTAGAAAGTTGTAGAAAAAAGATTGTCAAATAGCACGCAATTAATTGTTAAATACTGTACACTTAAAGAGGTTGTAGAAACCGAACAGTAAAAGAGGATGCAGTTCAATCGCAATGTTTTATTATTCATTGTTATATTTTTCGCAATAATTTTTTGGAAGTAAAGATGTTACTTATATGTATACTATCGTAATATCTGTATCTTATGTAATTAAGATAAAGAATGTAATGTTTCGATACGTGACGTCAAAATATATTCTATTGCAGAAAATTAATGCACTATTTCGAACAAACGTTACCGACAATATTCGAACCCACCCTGGGCTAAAAGCAGCTTTACATACAACAGTGTTTTTACTTCTTCAACTATCAAGCTGTTGATTAAATGATATTGAAAGCTTCCATCATCCGAGTCTCTATTATGAAGCTTTCCGGGTGGTGACCGTGTCATGGTTTATAATATAGCGGGTGTCTGTTTTTCGAGCGCAAGCATGGGCGACTCGCCTATTATAAGAGATAGTAAATCGGTTAAATTAGGACAAAGTAGCGCATTTAAGAGAAAACAAATATGCTGCAGAGAAACTTAAAAAAAGCGATATTTTGAACTTATATTTTTACGTTGTATATCGAAAACCGATAAACGTAGACGTTTTTAACTCGGTCATTATTAAGACACTTTTTTACAGGGAACCCAAATGTGCCATCCATTTTTCCAATGCGTTCTAGATTCAAAAGTTACGGGAGTCAATCTTGTTTTTTCTATGGGCACCACATTGGATTATTACATTGTTGCTCTTTTTTTTCTGATTACGACGATGTAGGTATTATACGATATGGTCCAGTTTCACAACTTTATTAAAATAATCAAAAAGCCGTTTTTGAGAAGAAAGTCTTGGAAACAATTTCCATACTTGTGTTTAACAAATGCATTTGTGGTAGTTCGATTAAATTTAAATTTTAACGTTCACAAAATTTCTGCAGAAAAAGATATTTAAGCTATCAGCAGCGGATTAAACTGAATTTTAATGAACAAATAAAACAAATGATATTATAATCGATACTCGAAGGCTTCGCCATCAACCTCTAAACACAATTCTGCCCGTCTGTTTAAATGCTGGACAGCTCTTAAAATATCTCTTCTTCTTATTTTAGTCCTTAAAGTGGTAATTATCTTGCTTCGCAGCTTGTGAACATCAGTAGGCACAGATCTTTCACAGCTCCCCATAAATAATAATCCAACGGAGAAAGATCAGGTGAACGCTCTGGCCAACGAATGTCCCCATTGTCTGAAATGACTTTTCGGAGAAATAGTTTAGGCAAATAACCACTTACTCTCTTAGAGTTATGCGACGGAGTACCATCTTTTCCAAATCAAAGGTTGTTCCATCGGTTGAGGCAAATGCTGTTGTCGATATAATCCGTAAGATAAGTCCTTAAGAAGTGGAAATAGCGTTCTGCAGTCAAAATATCTTCATAAATGTATGGACCGATAATTGTGTCGTCTAACAGACCGATCCATACATTTAGACCGAACTGTACTTGTGGTCGACGTCCTCCGTTACATGAGGATTTTCAATAGACCATACATGTCCATTGTATCGATTAAACATGCAGCAAAAAAATCATGATTTTGTTCGAATTAGTCCATAAACGCTTTCCGTTGATCGCTATCTCCAGGATGCTGCACTTGGGTGACGTGTTTTTGAAAAGGATGATATTTATGTTTCTTTAGTACTCCCCATACCTTTTGACGCGTTATGTTTAGATCTGCTGCAGTGACTCGTGTGGAGGTAGAAGGATTTTCTTGAACCTAATTTATTTCGTTGATATTATTTATTTTGATTCAGATTCTTTAGAATTGTTTTACTGTTTGGAAAATATCTACCATCCATGTTAGAAGGCCACGGTACTTGTAAACCACGTTATAGGCACTGACCAAGACTTGGTGAGAAGGCTATTTCTGTAAAGCAGAGTGCCCGGCTGAACCTCGATTTAACCTCATAAGCTCATACACTTCTCGTATGTTAGTACTAATTGTTTTGTCGCAATATATGCATCAGAAGACGTGAAATGTGGTGCAAGGACTACAGCAATAGATTCCTCTCCATGTATGAATAGTTATTATACATATACTCTTCACAGTAATTTTTAAGATTTGAGGTTCTGATCTTTAATCCCGCAGTACGGAAGCAATGCAGTTGACAAACTGAAGACGTGATTACGTAAGATGTACGTGTTCTTGAAATGTTTTTATTAGTACTAGCGATGAGAGAAGAGACAGAAATATATTGAAATATTCGTAAATATTCTTCTAGAATATAAAAGAATTTCCACATTGAAGCATAACATAATTAATTGCAGCAAAAAATAGCTGCAATTTTATTTTGTATAAGCTTGAAGTTCTCCACACATGACTCATACAAAGTATACATATGTGATTGCTAACCCTGTTGGAACAAGAGGCCGCATACAACTATTTTTGCTCGTATACATACTGTTTCATCTCCGGATTCACGATAAATAACACGAAGTCACGTACTTGCACGTACGTGAGGACTCTTTTATTAACACGGTAATTGAACAGACGAAAAGAGAGATATTTAGCTTGTCGTATTTACTAATATTTCTATTGTCTAATATACGCGTGTACATACATACATATATATATATATATATGTACTTATATAGAATACCTGAACTGCATGTTTAAGTAGGGACAAGAACATCTATCTTCTCTTCTTTGCGGCTTGAACATGGTAGATTAAAAAATTCTTCAATGTCGAACACCTCTTTGTGAAAAAGGATCACGGGTTTTATTGTTGAAAGGAATACAATAACGGTTTTTTGTATGTGCTACATGCCAAACCTAAATCAATAACACTCAACTTTTTATACAGAACACTTTCGATTTTATTATATTTGAATGATGCTATTCGTGAATATACAGTTTTTCAAACTTTTTGTCCCGAAATATAATGAACTCGTATCAATATCGGTTTCTGGTTAACATTTCCTTTGTTGTCGATGCAGTAGGACACGAAATAAAATCTTAGAATGCCTATTTAATTATATTCCCGCAGTTCCTTGATTTTCATATAAATGCAGTCTATTTATTTTTCCTCTTAGCTTTAATAATTTACTACAATAAGATAATTTTCCTCTTATATTTTCGTAATCGCCAGATATTGCAATAACTGACTTTGTGATTGCTTCGTGTCGTGTAGCTGACACAATCAGTTGGAATTAGCCAAGTATATTTCATTATTAGTAATTGGTAGTATCGTCTACACTGCCAGAGAGAACGTTAACACAGCAGATTTTTGTGTGAAACAAGTGAATTATCTTACCGATTGGAAACTGATTCGCATACAAAATACAGAGGTTTCATTTAGAATCAAAACCCACGTGATCTCCGACGTAAAATGACGTAAATAATACGCCGAAACAAATAATATCCCTAAGCTGTCTAACCGGCCTAACCTGACAGTTGCAAGGTTGATACTTGACAGTTTTTACGCCTGTGTTTGCCTCGTTGTTTCATTTTTATTTTATTCCTGCATTTTCGTTTATTGTAATAAAAGTTTTTTTTAATCTACTAGGAAATAATGCCGTGTATGCTTGGTAAGTTTGTAGTACATTAATTGTAATGACTATAAAAACAAGAATTGCTATTTCAGATTATCATATTGGTGTTTACACTGAAGCATGATGCCTTTATTTTAAAGGCACATTACAGAAGTGGTACACGAGATGATAAGTAATAGAAATTGGAATTATTCTTCACAAAGTTGTATTGAGCAATTTACTGAGGCGTTCCCCGGATTTGATATTGATTACGATGCACTGAAACACCGCCGGTATGTTATAATTCATTCACCCACAGAATTAACCAAAGATTACACAATGTAGAAGAACTTCAAGCAGCTAAAGTCAGTATGACTAAACAATGCTTTGGAAAAATTAGTCAAGTTGGGTCCAAAAAAATTAGAATGTTATCATTATTTGCAACAGGCATGGTAATCATATCTTATTGAAATATACAAACATTGCATTCACTGTTGACAGTTAACTTGACTTTGCACTATAATTGCTGGTCATTTCACAATCCAAAAAGTTAGTGCTGTATAGTTAGTTATACTGGTACAAATAACAATGAAGACGTCGATATCTACCAAGATAAAAGCAACTAGTGCATAAATTTGGGTGTTTACACCGACAGTGTGACACTTATGATACGTTTCGGTGGATGAGTTACCATTCACTGTAAGTTTTTTGCGGCGACTAGGTAATGTTATAACAAAGCGCTGCACAGGAAGAGCTGTAGTAATAGTTACCACAAGCAATACTGCTTAGAAGACTACTGCAACAATCATAATGGCTGCACCAGAAAAAATTGTGTTTCATGAAACTGAAATTCTGTTTATGTTATTGTTAGATCCCAGATTCAATAATAACGTACTGGAATATACTATTAATCCATTAAACGCGATTGTGCTTTATTAGATTTTTACTTCGAACAGGAAATATCAGCTTTCTAACTAATTCTAAAACTGTAACCTTTAATTATACCGGGTGCGCCAGCATGGAAACTACTAGAGATAGGAAAGTGATACTTCCTGTACGTATATAGTTTCACACTACGCATTTTTTAAAATTATTTACAAATATACACAAATATACAGCTTCTACTTTTGTATATTAAATAGTTTACTATTGGTTTTAGTAATTATTAGCCACCTAAAATATCTTTGCAACGATAAGTATATGGTTATGTATGCTTTCGCCCATTAGTTTTGGCAATATTGTAAATTTTGTCAAAATTTTTACATTTGAAGCTTTTGAGATTTAAAATGTTTATTTTGTAAGCGGATGTAGTCTCCAGCGTTATTCTTTTGTTATAAATTTGGAGACTAACACTTTATATTGTTTCCAAGTGGTGTAACGTAAAAATTACACAGGGTGTTAAATATGTCACCGCACGTTTGCCGAAATTCAAGCGTTTCTTTTTCGATTTTTTTAAATGCAAACTATATTTTTCGATATTACCAGCAAATTCCTTGTGAACTTACTTTCAAAATGCTACCAAAAATGTTGCACTAATTTATAACATTTTCGGAGATTTTTACCATTTTATGGAAAATATTTTAATAACTTAATAAAGACTAAGCCATTTACATCTGTTCATTTGCTCTTTTTATCTAAATTGTTTAGATTATTTAAAAAAGTAAAACCACATATTTTTAACCTCTCCTTAGCCACAGGCATTTTTCCCAATGAATGGAGATACGCAAAAATTGTACCTGTATTTAAGTCTGGTGATTCAGGATTAATGAATAATTATCGACATGTATCTATTTTATCGGCTGCAGCTAAAATCTTTGAGCAAATTTTATATGCCAAAATTTACAGTCAGATTAAGCATGAAATATCAGTAGAGCAGCATGGTTTCATGAAAGGTAGGTCAATCGAATCTAATTTACTTATTATGTGTGATAACATTACCAAATCTATTAGTAATCGTTCTCAACTAGAAGTTATATACACTGATCTGGCTAAAGCGTTTGATAGAGTAAATCATGATATATTGCTGTTGAAACTTAATGCCTTTGGCTTTTCAAGTAAATTGTTAACACTATTTGCCTCATATTTATGCAGTAGGAGACAGGTTGTGAGTTATAATGGTACACTTTCAAAGCCATTCCTTGCATTATCTGGTGTGCTCCAGGGCAGTAATTTGGGTCCGTTGCTCTTTCTCGTTTTTATAAACTATCTGGTTAAACAACTTAATTTTTCGAGGTGCTTGCTGTTTGCTCATGATTGCAAGATATAAGTATAGGGAAATAAGCTGTCCTTTGGATTGTTAACTGCTTCAGAGGGACCTAGATAATTTGAATGTATGGTGTCGGAATAATAGCCTTGACTTGAACGTTGACAAATGTATTGTAGTGAGCTATACTCGGAAAAAGCACCGTGTTGTATAGTTATCAGATCTCAGTTTAGCACGTAAATCAGTAATTCGTGATCTTGGTGTTATATTTGAATCAACCTTTCGCTTTTCGGAGTATGTAAAAAGAGTAACGCAGGATGCATTTAGAAACTTAGGCTTCATAAGACGGAACACGTTTGATTTTCCAAATGAAAAGTCCCTTACGATGCTTTATAATGCATTGGTTAGATCTAAATTGGAATTTGCTTCATGCATATAGTTTCTTTTGACGAAAAAAGACACGGATTTGATAGAAAGGGTACAGAATAAATTTATAAAATATCTACTTTACAAAAAGCATATGGTAAATCCACCATTTCAGTCTTATGCAAACATTAGACAGGATTTTAAGCTACAGACCACTCGCACAGAGACGTGTCTTCTCTATGATTTTTGTATTGTATAAAGTCTTTAATAACTTGTTCTCGGTCAACTGAAGAAAAGCACGTCCTATACATTGATGCATATCTTCTGCCGTTATAGGAGCTGTCATATAAACTATGTTCTTCATAGTAGGCCACAGGAAAAACTACAAGGGGGTAAGATCTGGTGATCGCGCTGGCCAGCTTACTGGACCTTCTCTCCCAATCCAATTAGTAAACACGCTATCTAGGTACGCTCTTGCAGCAGCACCTTAATGAACAGATGCCTCATGGTGTTGATACCAGAATCTGTCCATGAAATTATCTAGAAGACCTTCTAGTACTACTGGTAAATTATTTTGTAACAAGTTTCTATAAATTTCACAATTTATAGTATTCTGAAAGAAACACGGGCCACTTGATTGTCTTCTGTAGCCACAGTTTTTGTCCTTTCATGTTTGAGACAATTTACTGAACCCGATCGAATAAACCTTACTAATAAATTGTCAAAGCTCTTAATGTCCGGGGTTCTACGGTTAGGATATTCCGCTGCATACATTCTTGATGCTCCTCCTTCGAGAAATTCATTTCTAGTTGAAGTAGGTAAAAAATAACAGGAACAAAACATGAATAAATACTTAAAAACCGGATTATAGTAAGACGCAATAACTATCAATCAAAAAATAAATAATTCAAATTGCAAAACCGGTCGATAATAGAATTATATCAAATATTGAAAAGTAAGAATACCCAAGAAAAACTGCAAAACCGGTTTATGTGAAAATTTTAAACAGAGATCTGACGTTTCGTTAGATTCTTATTTTTTGTTTGAAAATCATGGCCCCACATTGAATACTGTTAAAATATTTTTCATAAAATGGTAAAAATCTCCGATAATACTGGAAATTAGTGCTACATTGTTGGTACCTTTTGGAAGGTAATTTCATAATGAATTTGTTGGTAATATCGAAAAATATAGTTTGTATTTAAAAAAATCGCAAAAATGCAGCTTGCATTTCGGCCAATGTGACGCGACATATTTAACACCCTGTGTAATTTTTACGTTACACCATTTTGAAACAGTATAAAGTGTCAGTTCACAACTTGATAACAAAAGAATAAAGCTCGACACTACATCCGCTTACAAAATAAACATTTTAAATCTCAAACTCGTAGTGTGAAACTATATGCGTACAGGAAATATCACTTTCCTATCTCTAGCAATTTTCATGCTAAATTCCGCCGACACACTAATGGCGCACTCGGTACACCGTGTCTTTACGACAAAATTATTTTTAAACAAGTTCTTCTTGTCAAATTAACTCCAGAATAAATTGCATTATAGTATTCTCTCTGGAGACAGAGTGTATAAAGTGCTTAAGTTTTCTCGTCGTTAGGGTCCTTTTGGTAAGTTATTAAGTGTAGACAGAATATCAGTAGTGACAAGTCTAATTATTTCAACCATTATTTGGGATAAGCAAAATAATAAATTTTAGAACACCACCCAATTTTACAATTGCAGAATAAAATTCGACTTTTAAATCTGATACCTGGCTCTAACGCACTCATGCCTCATTTTTATAATAGGCTGTCATTTTATATTTTTCCAGCGAATACTTTTTTGCATACAATGAAATGTACGAAACATGAAACGTTGGTTACATGTAACGTGAAACTAGTTTCCAACATTCCACGTTAAAAAATAGAAAATAACGTCTACAGTGAAAAAAACTCCACAAAAATACCAACTACCTACTGACAGGATTACGAATATAATTTAATTACATGTTGTTTTATATACAGCGTGGTATTGTGTTGAACGTAATGTGAAACGCAATGTGAATTTCAAACGCAAACATTTTGAAATAGTCGTCGGAGTTTCGCATTTAACCCTTCAGTTTTTGCTTCCTGTCAATCTGTTTGACACGAACTTTTGTTCGTCAAGTACTTTTTTATAGCAAAATAATTGAATAGCCAGACCGCAGTCGAAGCTATATTCAACTTGTTAAATATAATTACGGTCTGAGAGACGTTTCCACAAAAAACTTTTTGGGGGAATTATTATTGTTTTCTCGCTTCTTGTTAGTTTGTATGACTGTCTATATTAATCTGGTTTACAAGTTTGTTGTGAACTTTTTGGTGTGATGAAGAACCATTATTTGCAATTGTATTACCTTTTTGTTTTAGAACTACCTAACAATGCTAAACAGTAAGGATTAAGTTCGTAAAATATATAACTGCTGCGTTTTCAATTTCAATCAATTGGCAAATTACATGGTTTCAGAACATGAAATCAAAAGAGTTTAACTATGTATATATGTAGCTGAGGATTAAAGGTTAAACTCAAACAAATGTACCAGTTAGGAAAACGCAAACTAGACACCATTGAGAAAAAGCGTCACATATGTAGATGAATATTTGTAGACAGAGAAAGACCAGAATTCGCAGGCACTAAATAATAAACAAACAAGTTTTCCACCACAATAAACCAACAAGTTAACGGTTTTCGAATGAAGTGCAACATACCCAACGTAACCCATTGAGCTTCAAAATAAACGGAAAAATAGAAATTCTCTTTGATGTATGTAAAAATATTTTAAAACAATTGTTAGTTTAGTGGCTTAATTTGTGTGATACTAAGCGAAGTTTCGAGCAATTGTTATTATTATTACTTAAGCTTCGGCTTTAGGAGGTCGTTTAAATTATGATTGACGTTAGAGGTCAGAAATTCGTTGGGAGAAGCATCAGATACTTACTGCTGTAGATTCGCTTCGTAAAGAATTATGACTACTATATTTTTATCGCCTTATGTCCACTGCAGAACGTATAACACTGAAACAAATTATTTATTACTAAGTTTAAGAAATAAAATAAATATATTTCTGTAGATTTGTTTTACCAACTAAAACTAAAATTAAACCTACTCCGTACACGATAAAACTAATCAAAAAAAGAAAACCAAAAAGTCACACTTGTTTACTTCGCATGTATATAAAGCGCTAAACGAAATTGAACGGGTGAATAAATTTTAGTCAAATGGCACTTAATGCCACAGTAGTACGTGTTAAGTGAAAGCACTGAGAAGGAACCGAATTCTTGTGGCCACAAGACTATGTATACTTTAGAAACAACTTTGATAAGATTTATGTATTTACGTATGTACATACATACATATGTACATACATACGTATACGGTTGCTGTTACAAAGAAATAGTAATCAATCATATTTTCGCAACGACTATACTGGTTTAAACAACACATATCATGTGAAAAAATTTAGATATTCAGTTTGTGTAGAATTCAAAATTATAACGAACCAGTATTAAATGATCTTTAATCCAGCTAAACAGTTGGTTATTTTGATACTCAATTTATAATAGTACACCGTTTATTTCGGAAGAATCAGGGAAGTTCAAGATTGACGGAAATACTTACTTCAGGTATCACCCACTATTTTTCCGATAAAAACGAAAATAGAAGAAGAGTATTGGTAGCTATTCAAGGCTCAGTCTAACGGAACTAATATAGTAGATTCCCTCAACTATACCTGCCCTCCGGAATTATTAAATCACAAGGAGACCAAGATAATAATTTATGTTTGTTTTATATACAGGTTGGCCCATCGAAAATGAAAACGATGAATTATCAATAATTGTTTTGCAGGGAGTCGTTCGAAATTAAAATGGTTTACTCAATTGCAGAAAGAATTACAATATTTCAGATTTTTTTTTAAACATTTGTGCGAATAGAACACCAGAGTTTTTTAACCATCGGCATCAGAACAAAAATGTTAATCGAAACTATGTGTTGGAGTAAAAACATTTCAGCCGACTGGGCTTGATAGCGAATAAAAGGAAATACATATATTCAAAACCGCCAGTTAGACCAGAAGTAGTAGAAATGGCCGTTTTGGGACACGTTGCAACATTAATTGCCGCCTCAGATATAAATCGTACCAGCTCTCAACCTATTTTGACAGAATATAAGTTCAATTCCTACAAAATTCAATTAGTACAAGAATTTCATGAAGACGATTGCGATCGCTGTTTAGAGTTCTATGTAGTGATAAGTAACTGCGCAATTAATAATGGAAATTAGCTTTTTAATATTTGCTTTACTGACAAATGCTCGCTTTATTTAAACGGCGGAGAGAATACCCAAAATATCCACAAAAATTAAACATCTGAATTGGAATTTTTGGTTATAAAATTGTTGAACCTTTCTTCTTGGATGGTAATTTGAACGGAGAAATGTGACATTATTGAGAACGATTATCAATAAAGTGCGGCCCAGTTATTTTTTCAACAAGATGGAACTGCTCCGCACTACACTCAACATGTTCGACAGTATTTAAATGAGACATTTCTAAGGCAATGGATTGGAAGGCAAAGTCACAGTGAATAGCCAGCAAAATCTTCTGATTTGTCGCTCTTAGACCGCGTAGTTTTAACTAGTTTAAGAGAACTGTGACAACGTATTGCCACAGACTACTTCTAGACTGGTAACTTAGTGATAAAAAGTAATCCGATATATCTGAGAAGGACAAGTAATATTTTCCTTCTTTGTCCCATTTTTGGAAGGCATGCCTAGATGGCAGCACGATCGCTACATGGCGGGAAACTGTGTAATTTGAAATAGTTTGTATATACGTATATATGTATATTTATAGTCCAATTGATTTTATTACATGACTAGAGAAGGAAACCTACAGTCATTTACCTTTACTTTTTATAAAAAGCAAAATGTAAAATACTAGATTTTGCCTTCGTATCGCGTATAACAAAGTCAATTGGAATTTTTTAACTTTCATATTTCATAAAATAGTAATATACTAAAACAAGTAATCCGTGAATAAAACAACAATTGGAAGCTGCAACATTTTAATGATACTCTTTTAAACAAACAATTAGAGAAATTAGATATAATTTTATATAAAATTGTTCAAAACCTCTTACTACTAAACGAGCTGTATATTGTTTGATTCCTTCGAAATTTTCCTTCTTTTTATCCCATTTACTACTAACAATTTTCTTGGGTTCTGAGCAATCATCAACCTCTGTCCAACTGTTGCGTTCCTTTAACGTCTTTCGTTATTTATTATAGTTTTTTTTTTAGGTAAATATTTTCTATCCTTTTGTGTTTTCGCCATAATTCAAAGATATTTCTATTTCAGAATTTGCTCATCTCATTTCTGTCTTACTTGATTGGGAATGTGTGCTGCGACTTTCTGACTGAAAGGGTCTAAGTTATTCTTACCTTCTGTTGTGAACATGTTGTGAATAATTAAATGCAAATATTGTGACAAATAGATTAGCTTGACACTTTTATTGGGCAGTTAAGGGAACTCGTTATAAACAACAAAAATGTTACAAACATAAAATATGTTGTTGTCTTTTTTTTTTTAAGAGAAACTACAAATTTTGCGCACGCGCAAACAGTGACAGAATATAGTGACAGTTGGGAAGTTTGTGTACCAAATAATGATAGAATTTTACGGATTAATTGGCAACCTTACGTACCGGTCTGGAGTAGTCTGTGGTATTACTAATGATTGCTGTCAAATCACTGAACAAATACTCTAGAATGTGTGCCGATGCTTTAAGAAGAATTTGTTCCATTATATGAAAATTGATGGGACTTAATTCCAACATTTACTAAGCTGATTTAACGTTCAGTATAGTATAACACGCAACAATGCAAAATGTAAAAATTTCTATTTGTTTCAGTATCTTTCTGCAAAAACAATAAATGTTAAAAAACCTTTTTCGTCACGTTCTTGTCCACTGTTTGATGAAATCTAGCAAGTATAATGTCGTTGTAAAAGCAATCTAATTGCCTTTTGAATGATACATGCAGCTAATACTCAAGTAACAACTTAAGACGTAGCAAAATAAATCAATGATGATATCTTATAATAACTCTTTACGATGGAAATTAACACATTTAGCTACATTTCTCTTAATAATGATTTGGGCGTAGGTACATAATATTATTTATCAGATACATTCATGTCCTCCCAAACACCGTGTCGTAATAAAAGGTCCCTTTGAAACACATATTTATTCGTCGTGGTTAACTCACCGAACGTTAAATATTCCACCTCGAATTATCAAATGACCTTTTAGCTTCTACCAACATTACCATTAATTACCGAAACCGCATGTACGTTGGCATTTGCTTTGTGACGTTTCGTGACTGGGCCACTAAAGATGTTATTACGCGTTTATTACATTGTAATTATCGAATTCTGTGGTCCACAAACTGTCGCGTTGAAACAACTTACCTTGTACTCACGTGTGTAAATAGAGTGCCCTTTCAGTATGTACCTACTGATGCTTTTGGAAACTACTAACGTGGATTACATAACTTTATACATAATTGAATGTTTATCGTTCGTGGTTAAACAGGCGTAACAGGGAAGCATGTGCGTTTTATTTAAGCTGGTTTGAAAGTAGGTAGGTACAAGTAAATATATATCCTTAGATATGTTATTATACACATTTAAGAATAAAAGCTAACAAAAACGGTGCGTTACGCTTGCCTAAAATACCATCTTTGCTGATTTTACTCATTAACCAGTTACTAAGTAACTTCAGAAATGTTGAAAAATCGACTCTACTCGGTCACTTAAACGTTAATGAAACCACGATATAAACTTGCACAACGAGCTAGTTTTATAAATAGTTCAATCATTCTGAACGCTACAAAAGAACAGAACTCAACTAAATTAAAGTAGGGATGCAATGCTGATCTTTGTACTATGTATTACTTACTTCTTTCTATTGCAATAGATGTGCGTAAATGTTAGTTACGAATTACAGAAAATGTTGCATTTTCTTTGACTAAAAGAATCGAGATCCACTAAATCTACTATTTATTACAGTTTTATTTTTCGACCAAACCTTTTATAGCAAGCAATTGAATAAATTATCGTAAACAGTAAATAAGCAGAATCTATTTCTAGTGT
>ML218547.1:924-35578 GCA_004785975.1 Popillia japonica
TACATACGACAAAGACAGAGACCAAATACTCAACATAATCTTGCTTTACATTAGCATAAAACACTTGTTTAGAAGGTAAATACCACAATGTATGTAAAAGTGGAAGTCCATACCACATACCAAAAATTATCCGCCATTAAAATACTCGGAACCAAACGGCAAAACGGTGATCCCGAAGTTATATGATAACATATACCGCACTTCAAATAGATAAATAAATTGTAAATTAAACATCACAATTTAACTTAGACTAAAAGTCGGATAAGTCAATACTTCGGATCAGTAATACGACAGTAAGAAAAAGTTGAATTTTTATAGAAAAGCACTTTTTTTGTTTTTAGGTTTATGCTACTCTCATTACATTTTTCAATAAAGTATCAATAAACAAAGCGACAAAAAACATATTACATACATACTCCTCCATAACAGCCAACCAGAATAAATTCTGTCGCCATGTTAGGTTTGTCATTATAAGTATAGATTCAGAAAATTCGGAAATAGAAAATTAAAAAAGTTATGGCTAATTCTCGCAAATCCAAATGAACCTACAATAATATTAATCCTGAAAATACGTTCCCCGTGAATATTTCATATTCTTTACTTCCGAAATCCCTACAACGATCCCTCGTTTCTGTCACCATCCCCAATTCACAAGAAGACATAGTCCGTTAGAATGGAAATTGGAACCCGACTGGTAAGTGGAAATTGATTTCGCGGGAAACCGGAGTGCTCGATCCTCTGTAGAGAATTAACATCGAAATAAGGAAGTCAATCGCCTTCGCTAGAAGAAAATAAATAGAATAAACGGAAATGAATCTATTCCACTTTAATAGACGTTCTGGACAATTCATACTTCAGGTTCAAGGAGAGACAAGACAACATATTGTGAGTTTATTTTTAACTCGAAGTGATCTGCAGCCACTTCAGTGAAGCCATATGTATCGTGTTTGATTCTGAGCGGTAATGTGAACATGATAAAAAAGGGTTTATTTACAATTTAATTATACGTCGAAATATGCTTCGCCAACTGTGTTCAATATGTGTTTTTAACGTTGGCGTCGATGCCTATACACACGTATGAACTGCAGGCAATTTTTAACTGAAATATTCCAGTAAATATATAAACAAGGTGGTATAACAAAATGCAATGTAACAACAATTTCCATGTTTTACGTACATGTGTATTTGCACTGAAAAAAGTGTATTCTTCTCTTTGGATATACATATGTATGTATATAAATTGTCGTGCAGTTCGCTGGACAACAATGCGTTTGGTTTTCGTCTATTAACTAGGTAATGTGACATACTTACTTACCCAAAGGTGACATACACCATAACACAGAGTGTTTATAAGAAGATGTTTAACTTTTTAGTATATTGTCTGTCTGCGACTAATCATTTGCTATAATTTATATACAGAAATCCTTAATGTTGTTTTTATTGTGTAATATAAAATGGCGGAAATAAAATAGCGAAGGTATCAGATGCATTTAAACAAGGAAACAGCGGCGAGTTAATCTGTAAAAAAGATGTTTCTGAATATCTATTGTTGTAATGTAAAATGCATTAGAGTCATGTAAAATGCATTTTCGATATACATACAGGGTTATTCACGCTATACGGCACGGAATATTGTGGCGAAAATACGTGACTTTCAAAAAGTTTCGTTTTTGGGATATATGCAGGTCTACTACGGATACATTTTAAAACTATTTTCATATTATACTGGGTGTCCCAAAAGCTCTAAAAGTATCAAAGTTTTTTAATGGAACACTATGAGTGTTATTGCATTTTTGTATTCTCCGACCAAAATAAGTGGTTGTTTTAATAAGGTTTATAATGCCTAAACCTTAAGGTTTTTTCAGTAATTTCAATTTTCTCCAAATCTAACCTTATTTGCAGATTTTAAATACTTAAGAAGTATTTAAGTTATGGAAGCGAAATTTACAATGAAGTGTACCAATATAATTATATTATATTATATTATTAACTATTATTTGGCGTATTCTGTAAAAATACAAAGACTTTGGTATTGATACCATTCGATAAATAATTAAAAAGTACATTTCCTGGTAAGTCAAAAAATATGGCGTCCTATTTAAATTAATCAAGTTATAGACACTTAAAGTTCTTACTTAATCACTTTTCATTTTTGGACGCCCTGTATAAAATGGCAACTTTATTATAATTGGGATATAAAATATGATGTATAGGTACACTTCATTGTAAATTTCGCTTCAATAACGTAAATACTTCTTACGTATTTAAAATATGCAAATGTTAGATTTGGAGAAAATTCAAATTACCGCAAAACCTTAAGGTTTAGGCATTATAAACCTTATTAATACAGCCACTTATATTGATCGTAGAAACCAAAAATGCAATAACATTCATAGTGTTCCATTTAAAAAAAAACAAGACTTCGATACTTTTAGAGCTTCTGGGACACCCTGAATAATATGAAAATAATTTTAAAAAGTACCTGTAATAGACGTCCATATATCCGAAAAACGAAACTTTTTGAAAGTCACGTATTTTCGCTACAATATTCCGTGCCGTATAGCGTGAATAACCCTGTATAGAGAAAAAAGTATCAGGACAAGATTTGTAGAATGGCAAAATAATGTTGTACCTTCACTAGAAATTTTATCCCATCCGTTCGTCTCTTTCTCGGTACTCAATATAAAAATGCTTAGCATGTATGTAAATGGATTAATACCAATCCACAAAGAATTCTAGCAATTTATCAAATAGCTGCACTGTCAAAGGTCGCTGTGGGTCGAGCTTTGATTACATACATTTTACCTGAATTTCAAAAACTACAATTTACCTAGATAACAGATAAATCTTTGATGACCATGATTATCTCACTGGTTACCCTTCTGACTGTAATTGTAACAATGTAAAATTACTGATGGTGCGTTAATTGTTACAACGTCTGGGTTCAATGATTCTTCTCCCTATTCATTTTACCTAAAGTACCACCACATAAACCCAGAAGCAAATGCAGGTAACTGTAAATCTTCAACTACACTGATATTTACAGATACAGATATTCTGGACTTAAATATTCCGATTGGGGCACCGCTGTTATTAAAATTGATACAGATTTACATCAACTTCATCATGCAAACATAATTTATCAATCAACCCTAATATAAATCCAGGGTTGCTCTCTTTGGTACTAAGCGTATTTGTGAAAATTTATCGAAAATTTTAAAATTAACAACTGATGATAAAGTAATATCTTTGGTTGGGAAAGTTGAGAGAATGGGTTTAATTTTGGATAATACTCATAGATATCGTGATAAGATTTCAAATTACATATATAAAATCCGCGAACATCAACTTAAAGAAGTTGTACCGGTATAAACACGTTTTCAATGAAAATATAAAGAAAAGTTTCTGTCATGCCTTCATTGTTTCGGAATTTTCGTACTGTACAGCTGTATATAAGTATGCACTTGACAGTTTTACAAGATTAAGAATACAAAAATATAGAACGCGTGTTTACTGTTTATTTATGGTGTATTGAAGTATGAGTGTATATCACACAATTTAAGATTACTTTAAGAACGGATATTCATAATGTGTCTACTAGATTTAGAGGAAAAATTTCTCTACCACAACACAATACCAGTCTATATCAAAGATCATTTAGCTACAATATTTGCCATAATATTAACCTTTTACCCGAGTCGCTCCTGTTTCTTTCGCCACATACTTTTAGGAAGCATATCAAAGCCCGCGTCTTTTTTCTAAGCCAGCCCAGTTGATGTACTCAGCTGAATATCTATTGTGAGCCAATTATGTAATACACTATTTTTCACATTTGATGGAGAGAGAAGAAAGAGGGGAAGAAGAAAAGAGAATTCTTTCTTCATTATTTTTCATGTACTGCACCAACATTTTCAATTGTAGGCATTGCTCTCTTTGAGTTCCTTTTTTTTGATATGTAAGGTTAAGTGTAAGAGCAGTATTTTACTGAACTTCGTCTTATGATTGTCATTGAAATCAATACCGTTGTATATCTTTATTTATGTAATCGATTGTACTGTCACAAACTACAATAAAGGTACTATTATTATTATTATTATACACCAGTTAAGGAAAGTATATATGTATATATACTATACTTTCTTATATAAATTAAGCAAACACAAGAACAACGAAACAGAAGTAAGAAACAGCAAGGAGAATGATTTTACCGCATGAATAGATCTATTCAATTTCTCTGAAAATGAAGATTAAAATGAAAACAATGATATCTAATGATTTTGAATTCTACATGTCATTAATAAGGCTCGACCTAATAACATAATTCCGCCCCCGGCACTTACAAGCTTTAAGACGAACCAGAAATATTAATTTTGCAGCAGATCTGAATGTGGTAACCCAATATCGAATTTGTAAATTGTTAGTTCAATTAGCAACATCTTATTCGATATAACGCTTTAAGTTAGCTCAAACTTAACTAAAATAACCGAACGACTGCAGCAAATAGGAAAAAAAATATAAACTACTTTTTGTTAAAGAACTGTCAAAGAAACCCACATTAAACGGCGGAAAAGAACAATTACATGAAATAAACTGGGACAACACAAAAGAAACCGGCTTGAATAATTATATTATTGAGCTGCATGGAGATTTCTGTCGTCAGCTCTTCTGCATTTGTCGAATCACCTGTAGAAGTAATTCAAGTAGGTACGGCATGCAACAAAATTATTTTGAAATCATTTTTACCAGATCAGGTAATGATATAATTTCATCAAAAACGAAATACGAAAATATTTGACGAAGGCAACTAATCTTCAAAGAGACAACTACAAAATATACACAGAGCGTATATACAGAGTGGCGCATTAGCGCGAGAAAGTTTTATATATCCGACATTATAATAGTATATTATGACACTAGTGCATAATCGAGCTTTTAAAGCACGAGGAACGAGTTTAAAGCCACGACGCGAAGCGGAGTGGCTTTAACGTTACGAGTGCGTTAAAAGCTAATTATGCACTGTGTCATACGATATTTTTTAGTATAAATGCAACAATAATTTTAACTAGAAGAAATCAAATCAATAAATTCAATACATTTTATCGAGTGAGATGTGTCTCTATATTATGTCATTTGACATTTCACTTAATTATTAAACATCACTGTTGTATTAATAATGTCGACAGAAATTCAAAAACTAGCTGCTGAAGCTGAATGAAGTTTAATACCTGCAAAGTCCAAATAATAATTCAAATCAATAATTCCAATACATATTATCGAGTGACATGTACCTATATGTCATTTGACATTTCCCGACATTTCACTATACTATTAAGCGCTTGGGATTGGCTGTTACCAAGCAACATTTTATCGCACGGCGTGTGATAAAAGCCCGATTATGCACGCTTATGGGTGTGTTTTGATTGGTTTATGATGCATGCATACTAAAAAAGTTATTAAAAAAATATTGAGAAAAGGTGTAGGTATTCTTAAGCCCCCCGTTTAGTTGCACTTACACAGGTTGTTTAATAACGCCTAATTATGGATAACAAAGATGTGATATGTGCAATATTATAAATAGATACGTTCATTGTTTTAGGCAATGAGCAATAAATAATTCTTTTTCCACGAATTAGCAAGTACTCACTCTGCATACAAAATTATATAAACATTAAATTTTGCAATACGCCTTAAATGCAAATTTAGCTAACGGAATAAGAAATATTAAATCAGCTGATATGGTAGTGTCAGAGGTGTCAATCTACATACCGATTCTCTCTGTCCGGATGTACATATTTCCGTTGAAATGTTTTTACGGCTTTGTGAACGCACTTGGGAATAATAAAAAGCAAAAGTGAGTTTGGTTTATGACGCAAATAATTTACTAGCCATAAGGCATGTAAGATAAAACAAATCAACGAATGAAATATTGTTTGTAACACGCCTTCTATTAAATACAACGATACAACGATCAATTACTTTTATATTGTTACAAAGCTGTACAGTTGTTCGTTATATATTTTCTGGTAAAAGGATCCGATTATTGTTTAGTCCATAATTTGAAAAATTAACCTACAAAAAAAATTATTTTAGTACATTACCTGAAAGCGTAATCAGTTTCATTCAATATACTCTTGGATTTTAAGAATGCGATCACGTAACGTAACGAGGAATATCAAATAAGTTTTCGTTTTGACGTAACAATACCTTTAAAGATTTTTAAAACTATTTGTCAAACATTTACAGCACTTACAAGGGAACACCGGCGGGTGTCCCCCTCCGATTTCGATGAAACTTTACGATCGAAAGAGTACCTCAAAATAAGAGACCCGTATTTTTTTTATCTGCGTATCCGCAGGATTTTAGGGTTCAGCCCCCCCAAAGTTTGCACGATTTTTCAATTTTTGCAAATATTTCCTAAACTATAACAGATATTACATTTTCTTCTTAACATAATTTGCAGCATATTGCATGGTCCTACGGACGGTGTACCCCATACCCCCCAGTTTTTAACATTTTTTCTTTTTCTTATTCATCAAAAGAAGGCCGCTTTTACATAGAATGCGATGATGTATAACAAGTTCAGAAAATGAATAATTGTAAAAATAGAAAAATAATAATAAAGCTTCAAAATTAATAAACTTGTCTATTGATATAAATCAAATGAAAATGAAATAACATACATAATTTTCTTTGCTTAACATAATTTCCAGCATAATACATGGTCCCGAGGTAGATATTTTCACAAAAAGCTAATAGCGGGGGACAGGGTACCCCATACCTCCCATTTTTTTAATAATTAATTTTTTCATTATTCATCAAAAAAAGATCGCTTTTACATAGAAAACGGTGATGTTTAATAAATTTAGAAAATTAACACATTGCATAGCTTAATTACTATATGTACATATATTAATCTTGTTCGCTATTGCAATACATATATACCAATAATCGCATTACAGTATGTCATGTATTTAAACATTTATAAGCATTACAATGTTTTTCTAATTCTGTTCTATTGTTTCCGAAATGTTATAATCGTTACGCCAGAATTTTATAAAATTAAGCTCTTGACTAGGTTTTTTTGCCATGTTTTTCCCTAGTCCTTGAACAGAATTGTTAGAGCTTGACAAAAAGTACATTGATATACGGAGCATTGTTATTATGATTATAAATTTACATTTCAAAATATCTTAAATTGTCCACTATATTGTAAACATAATCCTATACGTCACTAAATTTCTTTGTCTGTAGATAATTTTGTTGATAGGCATGGCTAGTTATTTATTTATAATTTGACACGAAATAAATGTCAATTTTATTCCACTGACGAAGTTGTAACGAAAACCAGATTATATATATTGTAAAGGTTTTGGAATAAATTTGATCTTTGTTCGAATTGGAGTGTTATAATTGGCCTAAAAAAGTGGAAAAACTATCAGGAAAATAAGATTTATATTAACCTGAAACGTTGCAAGTAACATATTCAACACATTTGCTAAATTTACGACCGCCATTGTGCCAAATTATAGGTACTGAATTACACTGCACGAAAAACGACTTCTAATGTTCTCATTTGGAATAGTCGTCTTATATACCTATTTATAATGCAAGTTGCCAATTATATCTGAAGTGACTGAATATTTAAGAAAACTCATGTATGCGTCGATAAGTGCATATCAAATTCATGACAATAGACACGTGCATATATTTATTTTGAGTTATTACTACTAATATCAATTTTCTAAATTTATTATACATTACCGTTTTCTATGTAAAAGCGATCTTTTTCGGATGAATAATGAAAAAATTAATTATTAAGAAAATGGAGGGTATGGGGTTTCCCGTCCCCCGTTATTAGCTTTTTGTGAAGATATCTACCTTGGGACCATGTATTATACTGGAAATTATGTTAAGCAAAGAAAATTATATCTGTTATAGTTCATTTGATTTATATCAATAGACAAGTTTATTAATTTTGAAGCTTTATTATTATTTTTCTATTTTACAATTATTAATTTTGTCGACTTGTTATACATCATCGTATTCTATGTAAAAGCGGCCTTCTTTTGATGAATAAGAAAAAGAAAAAGTGTTAAAAAATGGGGGGTATGGGGTACCCTGTCCCCCGTTATTAACTTTTTGCAAATACGGACGACGCCACTCTTAGGGCCACGCAATATGCTGCAAATTGTGTTAAGTTAATGCAAAAGTTAATATCTGTTATAGTTTAGGAAATATTTGCAAAAATTGAAAAATCGTCCAAACTTTGGAGGGGGCTGTACCCCAAAATCGTGCGGATACGCAGATAAAGAAAAACGTGTATCTTATTTTGAGATACTCCATCGATCTGTAAAGTTTCATCAAAATCGGAGAGGGACACCCGCCGGTGTTCCCTTGTTAGTAAAAGGTGGAATGTTACTCGAATAAACTATTTTAACAGTTTGTTCGTTAATTAATTCATTCTTTAATATCGCAGACATTTGCTGTAGTAACATTGTCTTTGCAATGCAATTCACCTAAGGAAGGGATCGATGATAGATGGATAGTGTGTCGAAGACACGGTCATATTCGTCACATTTATTCCAATTATTAACGAATTGCTTGAATAGTGTAAATGTAAAACATTCCATAATTTCAATAAAACGAAACAAGAATTATATAAGAATCGCTTTTAACTGATGCCTCCAGAGTAAGATCGCGTATAAATACATACATATGTATGTACATATATGTAACTCTATGGCTCTATGACAATCTGCTTCCGCTATAGCCCGATAGGTCATTCAGTTAGTCAGATTGAAACATTACATATGCAGAATCTTTAGGAAGAAATACTAAATACTCTAGATGGTATGTATTAGTATTGACTAATTTAAATCGTTGAAAACCATATTACTTGAAAGATTACTTATCGATTGATTAAAAATCAATACAACACTATGAGTAAAAAACTACCAAGTGATATAATCAATTGAATTGCATCTGATGAATGCGACCCAGTATATCGCTGTTAGAATGTAATTTTAGGAGATATTCACAGAGAGTGCAAAGCAAAGTTTCATAGATTCTGCCACTAACTTCAACACACTTTTGAATTTTTTTGACAACACCAGGTGTAGTACTTCTGAGATCATCCGGACATTATTTTTTACGAGGGCAGAACTATTTGTTGTGACTTATAGTCTCTATTTGTTGGTCGTCCATACAAGTGAAACTCGAAGAGCTTTAGGTCTAAGCGATTGGTATCCAAAATACGTGAGCATTTGAAGCGACTAACCTTCCAATGGTAGGCAATGATAGATTTAAATAATGAGTCATTTGATAATTAGAATTTGTAAAGACCCCGTTATTCTAGAACCACATTCATTCAACGTGTTATTTCGTCCAACTAGGTAACGATACCTTGTGATTCAGTGGCGCAACAAAAAAAAATTAAATGACAATTAAAGGAATGTGATCACATCACGATACAAATTTAGAGAGAAGCAGTCTTGAAAATATGTCTCCACACTCGCATATGAGTTTTCTTCCCACCATCAATCGACTACGACTGTTATTGATACTATCACAGCAACCAGCAAATAAGTCCATAGACAGCACAAAGAACATATCTCTGTAACCAGCGGCTGTGTAGCCAATAGAGGTTGACATTTCACATGGATTTTCTTCGAGTTAGATTAGTCGAATTATTACCTCTGAAAATATTTACCACTCCACCAGAAAAAGCAATCATATATCTGGACCGTAGAAATAAACAGTTGTAACTCCATTTATATAAAGTTTAAGAAAACGGCAAAACAATACAAACTTCCAATAAAACGTCAATTAAACGTAATTTGGGGAAAATTGAACTGAATGTTTCCAACAATGTTTAGTTTATATGGGAAGGCTATTTAATGTGTTCGATTAGATACAGCAAATTTTTACCTGACCTGTTTTAATAGGAGTCAAGACATTTTACTTCTCCAAGCAATAACAGATAAATGAACCAAAATAAAGAGAACAAACTTTCCTATTTCATTCAGTATCACTATCATTTACACGTTTTGAACGTAGTAGTAAGAATTTATAAAGATCATGACTCTTTTGGACCCATTGTAGAACTTTTAGGAGATGATCACGCTTTACTTTTGTGATACCTTTTAAACTTTATCGATTAATAGGTAACCGAAGTGGCCATACAAATTGACACCTAGTTGATCTAGATACGCCTACAATCTTGAAATCTTCATCAACAAAAGACGTTTTATAATTAAGCGTATACAGCGATGACGATTTAACTTGGAAATGAACAACCTTTGATACCTATGAAGATCTCTCTTTTTTAGGGTAGGTATTTCTTTTTCTATTAATAAATGGCGGCCTATACTGAGAATATAACACTTCAAGATTCTTAAAATCAGAAACATTTATTTTGAGAACGGTTGCTTTTACAGAACTACAGAATTAACTGTTGCCATTCTTAAGGTGTGGCTATTACTATGATTGGTTGCGTTTTCTCAATTAATCCATGAATGTGGTAAGCCTCCATATGGATGTGTCCTCTCAAAAAAAAATTATGTTCAATCATTTTTAAATTTTACAAACTTCATCTGCCACGTCTTTTGCAGATGCACCATTAATGCAAACAGCCGAATTTCAAATAATTCAACTTCATGGAGACACTCACTTCACTTCACTTTCACAAATTAGGATGAACACCTCATTGACCAGGCACTTGAGCTAGATGCTCATTGTACCAAGCCTATCAGATCTCTTTCCACTCGAGCATCCTAGTGTCCTCTATGAAGCCCAGTATCTTGCCCAGTGAAAGCTTGAGAACTTTCGAGGGCTCAAGTATATCCTCTTCGAAATATTTCTGAGTTCCTTCAGTTTCACACATGAGCAGATTACATATAGACTCGTTTCCTCCGACACCTCGTATCTCCTGCACCACGGTTCGGCCTGTGTTATATCGATGCTCTTTCATGGGTAATGTCCGGTTACCAGTCCAATAATTATATTATACATTCATTATTATATTAATATACAAAAAATAGACTTACGACTGGTTACCTCTAGGGCCCATATGTTCGTATAACAACTCTATAAGTTACCACAATCTTCGCATAATAAGTAATTGGTAAAATATGAAAATCCAAGTGGAGGATAATTATGAATTGATTTTGTTTAATTCGTTCAACTATTCAGCGGCTGCAGTCAAGGATCATGTTTTATAGTATGCGCTAAGACATTGCGTTTGGAATTTTTCTTATTGAAACTATTTTATGTGCATGTGAAGACAGCTTTGTTTTGTTGTGGAGAACTTCCGGGACATCTCCGGGGATTCGCTGCCCTTACTTTAGAAACTGCTGATCCAAGACACAGTTTAGTTTTATCTGTTCTATTAGAAATTTATAGGCGACCAATAGAAAAGATGTATAGAAAATCCGTCTAGCATACTGATTTATATATACGATAGTATGCTACAGGTAACAGTATGGCATTTGATATTGGAAAGTAGTTTAAAATATAATAAGTTCCTCCATTCCATCAAAAGTTATTGAATATAACTATAAGAATAGATTAAATAAATTACTTATTAAGGTAGACAGTTGCTTATAAGCTAGTAGAATCTAGAAATACTAGCAGGTATTAATGCATGATATTCGTAACAGTGTTTGAATTATTTTTAGGCAACACCAATAAATGATTGATAGATAATTGTGAATTTGTTATAATTAAAGATATTTAGAATATGATGAAATTTTGTTACTTGTGTAATAAATTACTGATTTTATACAGTTTTTCTGTCAAATGCGTAAGATATAAGACCTTCAGATATATCTCCTACTGCAAGGACTAATCCTGTATAATTAAGATTACCTCGCTTACTTTTTACACGTCGAAATAATAAGTATCATATTTCCTTTTGTCTACTCTTCTATCTTCAGATAAATAAACCAAGTGCATCATATCCGTTCCGGAAATCTCGTAATAAGGTCATTACAAACTTGTGTTGAGAATATCAGCCTGGACAATGCTTCAAATATTTATATCATTTCCAGATCATATAACATTGAGTGACGTACATATCTCTAAGTAGCTATGTATGTAATTAATTTCTGGAACATTCGTTGGAAGTTTGAGGTTTTATGTATATTCTCAGACAATAATACAGTATATCTAAAGAACGTTTAGAAAAAGAATATCTACACGACTTTGAGAACGGCGACAGAAAGTATGCATTTATAAACTTGCGCTGTAAACTAACTAGGTGAAGAAAAAAGACAACGCCTAACAAACAAGGCTAGAATTGGAAAAGTTATAACGTCATACTATTATGTTTAATTTAATTTGTATTTTTTATCACATATTTATAAAATATAGTTGATGTTTTTTTCGATCTTTTACGAAGAAATTTACTTCAGACGTTTCTACATCAGCACCCTAGGAAACCAATTATATTACTACATGTCCATCCATTAGAGCCGTAGCGGCTATGTAGTAGATCGGCCATGTCCCGATTTTGGGTGTCAAGTATTATACTGCTGAATATCTTTGTAGTTGTAGCAGCTAAATCTCACATAATGAAGCACAATGCTGAATATTAGTAAGAGTGCAAAGCGTATGGGTATAATTTTTTTTTGTTTTGACAATCAAAGCAGCAATTAAATGAAAACAATACATATATGCAGCTGTTTGAAAACTCTTCAATATCTGACCATACCTTTTGGTTTAAAATCTATTTCAGAGATAGTGACACATTCATAACGCGATTAAGTGCAGTGTCTATACATATAAAATGGTAGTCGCACTACACTTTTCCAAACGTGATTTGGTTTCACGACAAACAGCATGCTAAACGCTCCTTCAGAAGTTACCACCTGACACAATTGTGTGGTTCAGTGATGAGGCAGATTTTCACATCTCAAGGTGTGTTAAAAAACAAAATACGCGTTATCGGAGCGGTGTCAATCATAAGGAAGTTCATGAGATGCTTGTTTATTCGGATCGGGCGCAGTTTGGGCTAGGATAATCGAGTGTTAAGTTTATTGGGCTACATTTGTTTGAGGAGGACAATTGCACGGTAACGGTAAATTCATGTGTTTGGTGGCCATGATTGGCAATTTCTTTCTGCGAGATCTTGTTGGCAAAATATAATTTCAGTAAGATGGGTCGACTGCCCCACATATCACAAAATTCAATGCGTGTTTTGAGTGAGAATTTTCCAGGGGGAGTTATCTCCAATAACGGTGACATCTCGTGGCTCGCACGCTCGCCAGATTTAGCCCCATGTTTTTTTTATGGGGCTACCTCAAATCGAAAATCTATAGCAAACGTCCTGTAACTCTGGAAGCATTAAAAAACAATATTCGTTATAAAATAGCCAACATACCGGTTGCTATGGAAGAGAGAGTCCACTTGCACGACAGAAATCGGCTACAACATATCGGCAGCAACGGTGGACACTTGCCAAATATGCTTTTTAAAACTGCTTAATATCAAATTTCCCGTGTTAGTGCATAATGCCAATAAAAGAGCATCTTAAAATGTACACTGTATACTTTTATTTTGAATCTTTGAAAAAGGAAAGTTTCAGTGCCGGGCCCTGTACTAATAGATAAAAATTTGATAAAAAGAAATTCCATGCATGTAATGTTTTCTCTACAGTAATAAGGATCTTGTAGGTATCTAATTTTAAACACTAAATGTTGCTATCCTTAGACATTAAATAGCACCATTAATTATTTCTCTGAACTGTATTAAAAAAAATATATTAGTATTTATATGAGACATACATACATTATTGTGTAGATAATTTAATGAGTGCTTTATTTTACTGAACGTGTTCTACAACTGTAGTTACTTTATTATTGGTTGTAGAAGTCAATAATATTGTAACCTGAACTCTGTAGCTTTGAAAAGCCTCATCCATGCATATGTAGATACGATTGTAAAAGTTTAGATATCCAAGTTGTTATACCTTGTTTTTTATTAAGAAGACCTAATTTAAAATAGCCCGCCAAAATATAGGCTTACGATTGGTTTGTTGCCGGTCATGTTTACACTGCCCAAATATGCTAGATTTTAACCATTTTAACGACGCCATATTATACGCACAGTTGATTAAGTAAATATTTCGTTAAATATTTTTCTATTATCTTTTTGTGTTTCTACTATGATTAAACAAGAAAATCAGTTTTTTTTAAACTATTTTATGGTAAAAATGGATCCACAGCCTAGTACAATTAGATTATCAATATCGCCTCCAAGAAAACGTGTTACTTTGGGGCGTGGACATTTCTCTGTACAGGAAAAGCAAGTTATACTGAAGAAAACACAGATAGCACTGCAAATTGCAAACACTTTAGGTAACATAAGTATATAAATAGTTATAAATATGTATATTATTTATATTTAACAATATTAATAAGTAAGTTTGGGTGCGAATTGTTTCAGAGTTTGATATAATACAGAGTATGCATTTGCAGATATTTAAAACGTAATCAAAAAAGTTTACTGCTCGAACATGATGACATTGTTTTGAAGATATTTATCTTTGATAGGTATCAAAATATAGAAATGAACAAGGCCCAATCTATTATTTAGACAAAATATTGCCGAATGTAGGGCACAAGTGTGAGTAGATGTTAATGTTACAACACGCAGACAGGTATTTACAGATGGTGCACTGGTCTCAAGTATCCTACTGGTAAAGGAAGACGCTTGATTATTTTACATATTGGTTCTAAACACGGTTTTGTTGACGATGGGTTACTACTATTTGAAGGAAGAAAAACAGTCGATTACCACGATGAAATGAATGCAAATGTTTTTGAGGAGTGGTTCAATAATATTTTAAAGAAATTGCCTGACAATAGTGATATTGTAATGGATAATGCATCTTACCATACGAGAAAAAGAAAAAAACCAACAACTTTAACACGAAAAGCAGAAATGCAAGAAAGGTTGCTTCAAAAACAAATGCCGTTTGATCCCTTCACGGTGTGATTAGAATTAGGAATATTACAATGTATACGCTGTAGCTGCAAAAAATAAAAGCTTCAAATTAGCTGAAATGTTAACTGCAATTACAAATGTAACCTTGGAAACGTAGACAAAATGTGTAGAACATGTAATGAAAGAAGAAGGCAAAATGTGCAAGTTAGATGGCTTCCTAATAGATGATGTAGTGGAGTTATTTATTATTTCGGTTGGAAATGGTACCACCAGTGACAGTGATGTTAGTATCGACAGTGATAGTGCTTCTGCCGAAGAACTGCAGAATTATGTATTTAAAATATAATATTATTGTTAAATTAAGTCACACCAGTTTTTGTCGATACATAGCGTGGTGGATCAGCTAGTGCTTCTTCCTATCGCAATTTATAATAGTATGTAAAATGAATTTAAAATTTCTAGAATACAAATTTTATGTTAAGATATTTGATGTACTACCAATATAATGCAAATAATAAAATACGTATTAACATTAATGTGCACTTATTTTTTTATAAATGTGTTGTATATGTGAAATATTATTTGAATATCCAAGTGTAAATAAGTTATTTGATTCTAATACATCATTTAAATTTACCGCCAAAAAAGCTGTCAGTTTAATTTGCCTAATGTGAAGCGGATTTTATCATTTGGTCTTCTTAACAAAAAACAAGGTATAGCAAGCTATAATTCTAGTCTATAATTCCGTTCCAAAACTCACTTCTATATTTCAATTGCATAAACAAGATCAAGTATTCGCACAGAAAGAAATCAATGCTCATGAATTTAGCTGGTAAAGTAAGAAGTTCTTCCCGGAAAATTCAGTATTGGCGAAACCATCTCTTACTATAAGATATCCGAGTCATCTTAAGCTCCGACATGCATAAATTTTGAAGTAAAAGAAAACACAAATTGATGATTCCCTTCATGAACTGTATGTAGATTTGCAACTGACCATCTAAATTATAAAAATTACGAACGCAATTGTATGCAATTGCATATAATATCAGGTACACTGTAAGTATAATTTTAACAATTTAGATTTTCGTTGGTGTCATGGAACGCGTTAATTAACAATTGACACTTCATTAAGTCGGACTTTCACAAATTACAGATCAGCGTTATTTGGTAGTTTTTATAACATCGACAGCTGTTTTTGCGATATCTTGCGTTACTTCGTTCGAGGTAAACAAATTCTCGATTCATAGGCGGCCGATATTAGGTACAATTTATAAGGGAGATTTTAATTTTGGCATTCGCGTCGTAATTGAGCAAAAATGTTTTGGATTTATATTCTACAAAATTGTATCTTAACATTCTCAATATTTTTTACTTTTGTTTCAAATGCACTCTGTATTACTACGTAGCTCTAGTGAGTACATACCTCTAATTTTCTCACTTTTTAATCTACTCTTTCTTTGATCGTCACCAGTCATATTTTATATCTTCTTAATAAATGAATTAATTAGAAATTGTAATACTCCTTGTTAAATATATGTATGTATTTACAAATATCTTTTGGTTAGCAAAATATCACTGATACACACAGTAAAGATATTCTACGATTTACATATCTTTATCTACTGAAATTCATATTAAGGAATTATGTATGTCACATGCCGTACTACATACAGTTTGAGACAAGTATGCTTGCTATGTGGAAGGGAAACAACTTGACGGGTTAAACCTGAATACGGATAGGAACGGTCCGGAAAGGATGTGTATCCTCGCTTCAACGTAAAAATTTGACTCACAGCAAAAAACAAAACTGTAATGCTACAGAAACCTAATTCTGCAAAAACATTGCAACATTGTAATATGTATATGTATGTAACATATCGCACTGACAATGTCAGATTCTTAATCTCAAAATTACTGCTAAAATAGAAAAAAAAACACGCGCATACAAACACTGTTACTTTGTTATACATCCAATTATTTAATAATCTAGCTCGTGATTTATGGTCTATTCCTATGTAGTATTACTATTTATAGTAACGAATTAGGATTTGGTACGAAACATATCTGAATAGAACCTAATCATCTGCTATCATTTGTAAAATATATTACAATCTTATAGGTATCTATAAACGAAAGTCATCATCGGTTTGATAAGCCTGGTTTACACCTGTTAATCCAATATCCGCCTAAGGAAATCGACGATTTTTTTTTATCCACTACACATTAACGTTTTACATAAATATAAGCGTATACGCAATTTCAAATACTGAAACGAATACATGAAAGCATAAAATACAACTAATGCAGCATAAGCGGGGTCGTTTTGAGTTTCCTAATATTTCTCGCTGCAAATAGTCACGCTACCGAACAGGATGTTCGATAAAATCTAATAAAACCCTCCCGCTCTTACATCGGAAGCGTTGTGATCCACTTGCTTTAAAATGATACTCAACACACAATAATAACAACACGTACACAGCGTAATGTTTAGTAATAGACGCGAAGGAGATACGCTCATAACGGGCTTATGCAAACTAGCATTCCTCATAAGGATGCGCCACTATTACGAACTAACATTTTAGCAGTATACGCACCATATGGAAATTTTGGCGTTCTCTTAAAGATTATTACTTCTGTTTTGTATTATCCTAGAAAAAAATACTTTTAGCCTATAAAAGCTAAATCATTTTTCAGTACTATAAAGAAATCAGGAAAAGGCATGTTTTTAATGTTGATAGAGCACAGATAAAAGTAACATTGTTTAGTAGAAATAAAAACAATGTTGTAACAAAGTTAGCGTTTAATTAGCATAACTAAACCAACGAACAAGTTCTGTACTTCTTAGCTTATTATTAGATCAGACTTGACACGAATTCCAGACAGAAAAGAGTATAAGGCAACTAATTCTCCGTTAAAATACGTATAATGAAAAAAAAATAAATATAAAATAGTACAATAAGACGCAATGAAGTCATATATGTAGTTGCTTATATTAATAACTTGTAATGTAATGTTGTAATCGCTGTAAAACTGCATTATGAGTCATAACAACGTATTATGTTTGAAAAACTGTGCCGTTAATATAGACCATTAATATAGCGCCCCAAAATATAACCAAAATGATGAGCGAATGAAACGAGATATAAGTAAAGCCTGCCGTCCTCACCTTCCATTGGTAGATGTTCAAAACAGACTGACTGAGTAACTCTGTCTTAACAGACTTTGTAAGTTATTGCAGAATGTAGCTATAGTAGAAAGCGTGTTGGTTTAGAATTAGAATTTGAATTGAGGGTAATTTTGCACTGCGACCAAATGATCTATTGTGCCCTTAAATGAGTTATAAGCTGTTGCTATTTGCCCACCGCTATAGTTCTCTATCCAATCTAAAGGCTTTTATAAACTGCAATAGCTGATATGGTTTCAGGAGGATATTTCCCCCTCGTCAATGACTGCAATAGCCATGTAGTTGGATAACAGGTATTCCGGATTTCGGTCTTTCATCCCGCAAAACTTGCTGTCGCGATTGTGTTTCAAACCTATCCTTGTCATGTGTTCTCCAAGATGGTAGTACTCTGTGAGAAAACCCACAAATACACGTAGTTTGTTCCTACTTAATTCTAGCAAAGTCCTTGTTCTTTGCTAACTGAAGTTTCCAAGGAATATCTTAGAGCAGAAAGATTTTCCCAGAGGGTTACTCTGAGTTTCTGTCCCCTGTCCTTGACTTCTCCTTCATAGGTGCTCGTCACTATTCCGCAAAATGGTTCCGGTCCCACGGTAAAATTAGATTTCTAGTTGCCGCTGATTCCAGTGTGTCCTGGTACCCAGCATAGTGCAACAGTGTTCTCTCTGCCTAAATTGTTTAATTTCTTTAAGCATTTCCAGACTAATTTCGATCTGAACGCTTAACGAAATACTAAAACAAAAAAATAATAGTACAACACTGGACTAAATACATGGGCTAGAAAGGACACAGAGGTAAGTGCCGCTCATCAATTTAAATTAACCTTAGTGGGTTTATAGAACGATGTAGCATAAGACAAATAGTGACTATCTTAGCTACCAAATTACCCGTTAACGGAGTGCCAGCAGTCCTAATAATAAGATTTTCAATGTTTATATGTTTCCAGTGATAGCTTAAAATGAATGCTCATAACGCCACTTACTTGGCTCTCTTTAAAGTAACCTTAATTTTCAGAACAACTCTGCGTCTATACACCTCTAGAGAAATAAAATGTCACCTTTGCATTGAAAATTTTAAATTGTGTAAAATAATTCTGAACTCACGAAATACAACTGAGTAAAAGCAAAGCTAAGTATTCATAAATGTAAAGTGGTTCCGGGGTATCTCATTCTTTAGAAAAATTTTAAACAGCTAGTCGATTCCACTCCGCAATGTCATAAAATCCGCCTGCAGGCGACAGTACGTTTATCTCAACAGATCTCCAATTTAAAAGACAACAATAGGAATCCCTTAGTAAGCGGCACGGGGAAAATAAATTAACGTCAGAATTAAAAAAGGAGCAAAAACAGCAACAAGAAGGACTCACACGTACAAATTTCCTACGTGAAATATCTGAAATTAAAAACGTCAGCGCTTATACGAGCCCAATTAGCATAAACAGCCGCTGTGTGCCTTCTGTAATTCCAGTTGCACTCGACGTTTTTCTTTAGACGGGGACTTTTATATAGTCGGCGTTTACCCTGAAAATACTCAACATTACACACACAACCATTATAGGAACTTTTGCCCTTTCCAAGGCATATACCGCAGAAAAAAGATTTTCTACAGCTGCGTACGCTAAAAAATGGAATATTTCTGCTTACTCGTTAAATGGAGTCGAAATTTAATTACTAAATTGCGGGATATCTGTTTGTATGTACAGAATTTTAACATCTAAATATTTTCAATTACGGTGAGCTAACTCGTTTCGAATTGTAGTTCAAACCATATATCTGAGAATATAATTGTCTTATTTTCCTGATATTTTTTTCCATTTCTAGGTCAATTAAAACACTAGAAGTGGAAAAAATATCAGGAAAAAAGATAAATACATACATAAAAGGTCATAAGAATACATACACTGAGAATATTATGAAAACCGTTATCAAGTAACAGTGTTACACATTTGTAGAAAAATCACTACTACCACTTACTCATATATACGAAATATTACTTTTAGTACATGTAGGAAAGACAGCTGTGAAAACGCAAATTAACATGCCTTCATTAATTTGTTGACATTGCCTTGTAATGTTGCTTCGTAAATCGTCTAAATTTCGAACTGGAGTTTTATAAATAGAAGTTGTTAAATAGGGAAACACAATATAGTCTAACAGTATTAAATCGCAAAATCTTGAAGAGAAAAGGTCACCACTAATAAGTCTATTATCAAAGAATTCTCGCAGATATTCTAAAGGAGTGTGTTCGACATGTGGTGTAGCGAAATCTAGTTGGAAATATCGTTATGTTAATAAATGTTTCCAGGGTATTAGTGCGATAGCTTTCACCATTAATATTTCCACAAAAAAATATCGGACCCACTAATTTTCTCCTAGTCATAGGCTACCCATACGCCAATTTTTAAAGGATGTACCTAACGCCGTTTTGCGAAAATAATGAGGATTCGTAGTGCTCAATAAACGCATATGTTGAGAATTCGCTTATTTTCGCATTATTTTATTAACCAATTGCAATCATCATTGACAATATTTCTTGCTTCTTCAATACCATTTTCGTTTCTGCGGGGAAACATCTCTAACATTTTTCTAAACAGGTTTCCACGGCCACGTGAAACATAGGGAAAATACATAAAATCGGTTTTCGGTGAATATTATTTCCCTAATACTACTTTATCCGAATTTAAGTGTCACATATTATAACTGGGCTAACAATGAACATTTCCACAATCATAGTACAAAGAAAGTCATTTTAATAAAGCCAATTAAACCTATTGCACATGTCAAAAGTCTTATTAGGAATTCACACATGCAATAGATTTGAAAATAATAATTTTCTGTCTTAATTAAAATGATTTTCTTTATGATTGTGGAAATGTTCATTGTTCGCCCAGTTATAATATGCGGTACTTAAATTTGGATGAAGTAGTATCAGGGAGATAATATTTACCGAAAACCGAAAATACATAAATTTTCCTATATCCCATTTGGCCGTGGAAACCCTGTATACAGTGCGAATCTTTTAAGACTGTACATAGAAAAGTGCAAAATACATTGCTGCGTCATGTAAAATCGCACATAGGGATTTCGAACAGTATGTTGTTATGGTTACTGCTCAATTACTATTACTGAATCATTTAAAAACTGCACATAGGGATTAACTAAGGAAACTTTAATTGCTATCATACAAATAACAATAAAGTAAATAAGATATAAAGTAAATGAAATTAAATAAATTAAAATCTAAACAATAAATCGAAGAATATAACCATACTAAACTATTTATCTTAATTTATTTTCAAAAATGTCACCGTTTTCTAAAAGACAATATCCTAATCTATTATAAAATTCCTTTAGAACAGCTTCGCATTGTAGAGCAGTTATTGCACGCGAGGATGCTATTATTCGTGCTTTAAGTTCTTCGATATTATATATAGGACTTGCATTATAAACGGATGACTTGAACTTTCCCCAATAAAAAAATCAAGTGGTGTAAGGTCTGGTGATCTTGGAGGCCAATCAATAACTCCACCTCTTCCGATCCATCTTCCAGGAAAATTGAGGTTTAAAAACTCTCGCACTTGCAGCGAATAGTGAGCTGGAGCGCCGTCGTGCATGTACCATAACGGAGCTTCTAAGTGGAGATCATTTAATGCCGGAATAATTCGGTCTTGAAGCAGTTGAAGGTATCTTGGACCAGTTAACGTACCTTCAATAAAAAAAGGCCCGATAATATGTCCATCGACTATTCCTGTCCAGACATTGACCTTTTGTGGATATTGTGTCCTAGTGCTATGATATCGATGTAAGTTTTTTGTAGCCCAATATCTACAGTTTTGAGAATTTGGTTCTCCGTGTTTGATAAAGGTACTTTCATCGGTAAAAAAAATGAAAATCTTAACCGCGATTCGGGTAACATCATCTTTCCTAGCGAAGCTTCATTCTGGGCATGGAGTGCCTTTGTACTTGGTCTACCCGCCAAGGACGTGTGCTTCAGTGCACTGTTAAACGCCCTATTGCAATTCATGTTAGGGTATTTGAGTAAAAGGGGTTTCGAAGCGTTATACCTCTTTACAGAGAAGCTAACAGCAGTTAGAATGGTTAAAATCTACCAAAAATGGTTGCAACCAAGTGCTGGAAAGTTGTATAATAAGCCAGGAGATCATTGGATTCACACACATTCAGGGGACAGCGACCCTAAACATAGTAGTCAGAAGTGTACGACGTGGCGTAAAGAAAAAGGCATCGTGTGCTTGCAATGGCTAGCTCAATCGCCAGATGCTAATTCCATCGAAAATGTGTGGTCGTTCACGAGGAAAACCTACCTGGACTTCGAAGCAGTTATCTGGACAGATTCGACAGTTATGGCGTTCCTTACCAGCATTATATGTTGAAACTCGTGTTGTTGGTATGCCAGACCACATTAGAAGATAATGGTGACTGCATTTCTTACTAGGTAATAGCGTAGTAGTACTTCGTATGGACTTTCTAGTTACCGTCTTGTTTTTATTTTAGTGCTTCAGGATTTCGCAAAATCGACCGGACGTTCTTGTAGGGCAGAGTGGAACTACCCCGGACGTAAAGACTAATTGAACGCTTGTTGTATCTATCTTAGAAACATACGTGGTTACAGAAACAAATTAGTTATTTATATCACAAGGGACGTAAGTAAGGTTTCGCTGTCGAGGATGTTTAAAAGTTATCCGAGACAGCAAAACTATACTTAGGCACAAGCAGTTTGCACGAACAAAAAAGCCCGTATCAATTCCAAAATATGATTCTACAAACACCAAAAATTCGCACAAACTCTTATTTTTTACTGAGCTACACAATTACATATGCATTTTTCTGACCTTCAAGTGCTTCAATTCAACAACAAATTGATTTTTAATCGAATAGAGTTTGATTTGGCCTAAAAGTGGAATAATATTTGGAAACTAGATAATTACCTAAAGATACATTTTTATAATTTACGATAAACCACTTTTTACTACGTGTGCAAGCTTCTTTAAAGCAGTACACTGCTCTTGTAATATTTTGCACTCTGAAGTCATTACATCGCCGGCTTGTTTCATTTTGTCATCTTTGTAGTAAATGTCAAAGCAGGGAATGGTTACGTAATTACATTACCAGTAGTACTTTGGGCTTTCTCTTAAACGACTACAGTATAATTCTCTGAGAAATCTAAGCTAACTGCATATTCATTTACTCTCAATAGTTCTCTTACTTTACAGAATATACATACAGGGTTATTCACGCTATAAGGTACTGAATGGTGTGGCGAAAACGCGTGACTTTCAAAAAGCTTGATTTTTGGAATATATTACATTACGGGTACTTTTAAAAATTATTTTTATATTATACAGGGTGTCCCAAAACTCTGCAAGTATCAAAGTTGTGGTTTTTTTTTAATGGAACACTATGAATGTTACTACATTTTTTGATTCTCCGATCAAAATAAGTGGCTGTTCTAATAAGGTTTATCATACCTAAACTTTAAGGTTTTTTCAGTAATTTGAATTTTCTCCAAATCCAACATTATTTACAGATTTCAAATACTTCCAAAGTATTTAAGTTATGTAGGAGCATATTTACAATGAAGTATACCACTAGATCATATTTTATATTCCAATTATAATAAAGTTGCAACCTTATACAGGATGTTCAAAAATTAAAATTAATCAAGTAAGAACTTTAAGTGTCTATAACTTGAGTTCTAAATCATCTGACATTTTTAAATACCACAGGCATCTAGATACACCGAATCGTACAAAAAACTATTACTTGGCGTATTCTTTAAAAGTACAAATCGTTGGTACAAATACCATTCGATAGATAATTAAAAAGTAAATTTCCTGGCAAGTTAAAAAATATAGCGTCCTATTTAAATTAATCAAGTTATAGACACTTAAAGTTCTTACTTGATTAATTTTAATTTTTGGAAACCCTGTATAAGATGGCAACTTTATTATAATTGGAATATAAAATATCCATTAGTATACTTCATTGTAAATTTCGCTTACATAACTTAAATACTTCTTTAGTATTTGAAATCTGCAAATAAGGTTGGATTTGGAAAAAATTCAAATGACTGAAAAAATCTTAAGATTTAGGTATTATAAACCTTATTTAAACAGCCACTTATTTTGATCGGAGAATCAAAAAATGTAATAACATTCATAATGTTCCATTAAAAAAAACTTTGATACTTTCAGAGCTTTTGGGACACCCTGTATAATATGAAAATAATTTTAAAAAGTACCCGTAATAAACTTGCACATATCCCAAAAATCAAACTTTTTGGAAGTCACGCATTTTTGCAACAATATTCGGTGTCGTATAGCGTGAATTGTATCTAATAGTTTCACGGTTGCACCTTTTTGCAGTAATATTAATCAGTTATCTGTAAAATCATGCTAAATGAATGATCTTCTCGACCTGATGTTTTATTTGATAATCTTTTCAGACTGCAACAAATTAAATTATTTTAAAATGAACTTTACTCCACTTCCGAAGCGTGTAAATGCAATCTTAAATGCAGATTGTAAATCTTCGGAATAGAAGTAAGCAGATTTATTTTACAGGCATTGATAAGTATCTACAATCCTAAGCAAATATAAAAATAAACCCGATCTAAATTACGACGCTCATTGTACAAATGTTAGTTCTTAAAACCCTTTAATATCTCGTTAAACCATATGTTTATTTTTATTATGGCTAATTCGAGGTGGTGTACTGAAACGTGACCAAACAATTAATGATTGTACCCCTCGTGTGCCCTTTATTTACCCCTATTAATTTTCAGTGTCGGACTTTAGAGTGGGACCTCTTTAGTACGATTAAAATCGCGTGGCACGAAATTATAAATGAGCACGTAGTAATTTATCGCACAATCTCAGCAAATATTTTTACTTTTAATGGCTACAATCGTTAAAGCTTTATTTCAGGAAGTTTTTTAATTGCGTTTAAATAGGGACGGGAAACGAGATCGTGTCGCCGATTCGCTAAATGATCTCTTAAAAAGTTTGCAAATTAACTTTCAGCGCAAAATTAATGAATTATTCACTCGGTCGAAGGCGTTGTAGTTTCAGTTTGGAATTTTCATCATTTTCATCAATCACACAAAAACATCCATAAACACGGTACAAATGATTTTGCTGATTAAAAATGTTTGCTCGAACGTCTATCTTGCCTACAAAATTTAGTAACTACTAAAAATTTACGCAAAATAAATAGTATGTATTTAATAATGTATTCATAGCGAAACTACATTCAATGAAGGGGCTGCAGAGTAAGCTAATTAAGCGAAAGATTGTTTCTTAAAATATTCTTCTTAAAATTATTTACATTCTAACCTATATCTTGCGATGACTACAATGTATCAGCTGTAACGCCGTAATAGGTTTTTAAAAGAGAATTGCAATATCGATGACAATAAGGCTTCCATGAGTTTTACATATAAATTTACTTAGTACGGTAAAATCTCTGGAATGTTGTAATAGTTATTTACGATACAAGTGCGTGAAAATATATTTCGCGAATGAGTGGCCAGTTATCGACAGTAATTCGCGAAATGTTTCACGCACGAAGTTTGTACAATATTTTTTGTACGAGTACTTCAATAATACCTATCATTAAATACGTTTTTATTTATGACACACTATAAATATCTTGATATTAATTAAAAAAAATTGAGTTGGCAGTATTGATTATTTGAAGTGACATTTAATTTAAAATTATCAAATTCAGAAATTTCGATACAAAATTAAAGCCTGTCTAACATCAAGTCAAATCATGATTTGATATGATTTTAAAATGTCACTAAATTAATCAAGTTACAGTAAGTACCAACTTTACTTGACGCACTAGTGCTTAAAGTGGCTTTTCACGCACGCAATCCAACCGAAATGACATGTTTTGATAGGCGAGTACAAAAATTTATTAATCGAACTGTAATGTTTCAAGGTAGGTATCCTTTGAAATTCCAAACGTACTACATACAACCTTTCCAATGCAGCGCATTCAAAGACAACGTACCTTTTCATTGCTTACTCCGCAAATAGGTTCATCCTTAGAGATGCCAATTGTATATTCAGGGTGTTTCCTCATGTAACCGGCAAAATTATATTATGTGTCTTAGAGATATTTCTGATCAAAAAAGATCATATGATATACACCAGAGGTCAATTCCTATTCGTTTTCGAGAGATCGACAAAAAGTAAAAATGTGCTTCCGTTGACGTTATTTGTACATGACATACCATTTTACATACAGAAAAGAAATAAACGACTAGCGCAGTGATGCTAATTTGTATGTATTTTATTTAAATTGACATTTGTTGGTTAGCAACTTACTGTGCATCGACATTTGGTCATAAATAACACTGCAAAGCTAATATTTAAATACATAGTAACTATGCCTAAAACGTATAGCAACGCGAAATACATTGGCATGGTGTTTGTGTGTGGATAATGTAATGGAAGCGGACGTGCTGCAGCAGAAGAATATCGTCGATGCTTTCCAAATCGTGTAGTGTCTCACCATACGACATTTTCTAACGTCTTTCAGCATTGGAGAGAGACGAGATCTTCTCCCAATTCAAGGGTCGAAAGAGAATTTGATAGTGCACAGCCAGCTACCGTTGTCCTAAATGAAGTTGAGAATAACCCATCCACAAGTATACGCAGAATTTGTCAAGTGGCCGGTGTTCCTCTTACTCAGGCTTGGCGAATTTTACATCTCAATGGACTTTATCCTTACCATCTTCAGAAAGTTCGTCATTTACTACCCGGGGATTCGGCGAATCGCGTGCAATTTTGCTAATGGTTGCATAATAACTTAGAGCTTATTCCGCATATCTTTTTACATACAATTTACTCGATACAATACCAGAAATTCTCACAATGGGGTCCTAGAAGGTCCCTGACATTACAGCTACTTAACTTTTTCTTTTGGGGTTGCCTTAAGTCTCGTGTTTATAGAAATGGTAAGCCAAACACGCGAGAAGATTTGATAGCAATACTAGTTGAAGCGGTAAATTCTTGGCGGAATGCACTGGCAGATATTAACTGACATGGCTCAAAGACTAACAGCATGTTTGCAAAGCGCAGGGGAATACTTATTATTATGAAGTTTCATAATTGACCTATGGTGGATATGAACTGTTTTTATCAGAATCATCTCTGGAACACATGATATAATTGTACCGGTTACCTCAGGGAACACCCTGTATATACTGTGCTGGATTAAAAAGATAATGACATTTGGACGTTGTCAGCCTGAAGTTTCATAAATTAAAAAAAAAATGGGTTGTCATGAGAAATTAAAAAAAAGGGAAGAGAAAAGTCAAGTGTCAGGAGGGTTGAAAAAAATATAGTGATAAGAGAGTTCAGTTTAAAAAAAAACCCGTAAACAATAAAAGAAGAATTTAGCAGTTCAAGAAGGTGAAGGTGAGGAACCTGTGAATAATCCAAGAACAATCTACCAGTGCAAGAAGTATATGTGAGGACCCAAGCCCTAAATTAAAATATATGTATACAAAGTTAAATAAAGATATAGGTACAATACATATATAGATATTTCTTTAGATAGCTGTATTCTGTTAACAGACCTGTCACAGTTCTAAGCTCTACTGGGTTGAGACTAGCACATCTGCTGCTACGTGCTTATATAGTTGTTTCATCATGCGTTTGCTGCCCTTCCACGTTGTTCCAGTGTACCTCGTGTGTTTTTGCGACCCACACACCCACTTCACCACGCATTACAACCTTAGTTATCGCTAGACTAGGTTCTGGTCTAGTGAATATCTTTGCAATTCTTACCAACTTGTTTACTAATTCATTACCTGTTATACCCTTATACCCCGAAACCCACACCTAAGTAACTTTGTTCTGATTGGATAGATTTTTAGGTTTTCCAGACAGTCCCAAGCTAGGTTTGAGATTATCTAAAAAACGGCTAATGTTTTTAGGGCCGCCTAGATTGTTTTTCCAATTCTTTTGCGACCATATATCTCTATTGCTAGTATTTTCTTTTGATGTACGGTGGTATGTTGCTGTAATATCATATGTATATTCTTTGTGATTCAGGATTTCACAACTGCTTCAGAACCTGTTGTTTTTTTTTCACCCGTCTGCGTATCAGATCTGATTTCGAATTCCGTCAGAATCTAGGACAACCTTGAAAGGTTTGTCGAGTACCGTTTGGGTATCATTTTATCACAGCTGATTTCAAATATAGAGTTAGTGATTTCGGTCGTTACTCTCAGATGCCTCAAAGTATTCTGGGTTTTCCAATTTTCACCACATTTCCATCTGTGCCTCCATTATTCCCTCGCCCTTTATTTACATAAATATCTAAAAGGGGTAGGTTTAGCATTGTTTACATAATAACTGTTGAGGTGATCTTTGGGCCGCGAATAATACACAGACAAGCAAACTTGCTTCTGTGTAGTTTTAGTCTACCGAATCAGGAAGCCATAGGTCAGTATAGGTCTTATCACTATAGTGTAAAGCAAGTGTCCAGTTCCAATTGTCCTGGATAGTCATTTGTGCTTGTTTGCAGTTATCTATCATCTGCTTAAAATGTTAATTGCAAGTTAGGTTTGACTCAAGAACCGGTCCTAAGAATGTAGTATCTTGCCTAAATGGTACCGTTTCATTATGAAGTGTTGGTGGTATTAGTCCATCCCGCTTTCTTCTTTTCGTAAAAGAAACTAGGTTGCTTTCGTAGGATTAACTCTTGGAATAGAAAAACCCACCTTTGTGTTGTTTTCAAAGCTTTTTACAAGAGTTCTGAAATAGTGCTCGCATTTTCCCCAATCTGCAATGCCGTCTGCGTACAATTACAGTTACTTCTACTAATAACGCGTTTAAGAAATATTCAAAATAATGTTTTGCGCCTATGTGTTAAGATATAGGTACAAGCACGTACTTAATAACAAAAATCAAATAAAAATTAATAAAACTCTTAATTTATCAATAATAGACATTATTGATAAATTTCTTAGCGACTTATGTATATATATGTGTATTGAAGTATTTTATACTTCTTTTCCACTGCGAAATAAAAGAGTTCTTATAATTATAGATGATATTATGTAAAATTACATGTTTACTCTAATTATTATTACATTTACCGCCAATTTCTCCGAACAAAACTTTGCCTTTATATAGCCTAATCTTTCAAAATTAGAAAAATTGCCACAGTGAAACCGACTTCGTTGATGACAGTCAGAGAATTTAAACAGTTTATTTAGCTTTGTAAGTCGCCCGACCAACTTTACTGCTCTTTGCATAGAAATGGTTAAAAAGAAACGTTTTATTTTGTTTGTGGAATGTAATCCCATGGAGCACACTCATACAGCATTTCTAGAATCCTGGTAAATCAAATATGTAATGAAAATGAACAGCTCTAACTTTGAAGAAATTAAACAGGTACAATAAATCATATGATCGTGTATCGTTACAACTACTACAGATTAACATCTGCATTGTACAACACAAATGCCTACTATCTTGCACATACATACACACGTGTATGTATATGTACAAGTTCTTTCGTTGGATCTTTGCCGATACGCCATCCGTTATCTATTATAACCTAAGCCACACGATTATATGTTCTGCTTGACTAACATGAAACTTAGAAACAAACAGAGAATGACAGGTTTGTCTGATTCGACTAGATTCGTATCGAAAAAATGGCGGAAGTTCATGACGTATCGGCAAAGATCCAGCGAAAGAACATATGTACAGTTGAATTTTTGGATCTTGTCCGTTACGTCATAAGTAATGTCAGGATGAATCAAATCATTGACAAATTGTGGCGGCATCTATGTTCAATCAACAAAACTAACACTTACTCGTAAATCCACTAAAAAAGTTTGTATTGAAACTATAAGCTTTATTTAAATTTAGGTTTTGATATTAAGGCTCTATTTTCACTCCTAGCGAGTACACCCCTAAACTAACGTCGGGTGTGTGTGTGTGTGTTTGTTATCCAATTTATTTGTAAATATACTGGTAAACACACACGCACACACCCGACGTTAGTTTAGGGTGTACTCGCCAGGAGTGAAAATAGAGCCTTAACACAATTGACACAATGTAATAGAAACTTATTTTATATATATTACGATATTACCGACTAATTTTGAAGAGTGCCCTCTAGAGACCAATAGATCAACCTGAATGAAGCTGAGTATCACGAAACGATATATCTCCACCTTGCTATCTATCTATCTTCATCACACTTCTATATAGCCAATACGAATAGTATCTAGGCGTATGTCTTCTTAACGCAACGACTCATATATCTTATTTACATTTCTTTCTAACGTACATTAAATATCGGCGATTAATGTTTTACGTACATCTTTGCTAAACTACATTGTTAATGACGTAACGGACAAGATCCAAAAATTCAACTGTATGTACATAGTGAAGAGAGAAGTTTTGCCCAATTAATTGAATTGCTTATATCGAAAATCAAATATCTAAAGTTTATGATGAAAAAGTATCACTTCATATTAGGTTTAGAAAATTAAGCAACAATTTTAAATAAATTAGTATCATTCAAAAGAATAACTTACCGAAGAGTACTAATTGACGTAGAATCGTTGTATCTGTAAATTAGAGATTTAATTAAAGACATTTTGTTATATTTTTTATAAACTATTGTACATCCACAACTTCGAGATTCGTAATAATAAAATCCTAAGCCTGTCAAACTTTTACTGAATTTACTAACAGCGCACTAAGAATTTTAAAGAAATAACTCTAAGTACTGGAAACACAGCTGTTGCCATAACTTATATTTTACTTAAAATGAATCAATAGTATAGTGATCAACATATTGGACCTTGTATTATATCCTTATTATAAGTCCTGTTACACTAAAATCAAAAGAATTCAATTACTAAAATAATTGCGAAACAAGTTTATGTAGTATTTTATTTTACTCGTGTTTATTAATCCCAATCAACTTTGTAAAACAATTAGCATCATCACGCGTACTTATTCAGAAGAGCGTTGTCAATATGGTAATAACTTATCAATTGTGTACATCTTTTCCGCAACGTAAATAGGAATACCCGCAATGTCCACATTAGGTGCCTTAACGTAGATATACATAAATAGCGCACATGTTATCGCACATTTAGTCGTGCATGTAAGCGATGAGCGCGATAGTTAATTAGATTCATCTACTGTGTACCAACTGTGGCGTAGGGAGAAACAACAAATTAAGTCATACATTTTTGTATAAAAAATTTTGGTTAAATTTTATATCGGAAAATGAGGTATACAGGATGTTTCATTATATATGCGCAGGATTTCAGTATATGATAGCTTGTCCAAAAATTTGAAATAAAGATTCTATCAACTTGCTTTCTAAAATGCACCATTTTCGAGATACAGGCTGGTGAATAAAAAAATCGTTTTTTGCAAATATCTCCGGAACCGTCAGGTAACAGCGCCCATTTGAACCGTCAACTTGTTTCAACGCATTCGCCAACGACTATGGGAAAATGGAACACTTTCAACATTTAATTTAACTGTGTATGATTTCTAATTGTTTTTTTTTTATTATGCAATTATTACTTGTTCTAACGTTTTAGTAAAATAAAATGTTTATTTCAAAAAATTGACCATGTTTTTCAACATAGCAGTTGATTTTTCCCGAAAGTGGTCAACTTTAGAGGTCATGCCCAACAGTACCGTTCGTGACGACAGTTCGACGACTACAGTTCGTGTAGAAAACATTGGCGGTTCAAATGGGCATCTCAAAACCGTACTTTTTTCCAGTGGCGTAGAAGTTGAGGACAAGGACAACCACTACCCCTTCAAAACCTTCACGAAGTATGACAAAAAATTCGCACAATAACTTAGCTTATTATGTATAGAAATTGCTTACAAAAGCTGTTTCCTTTACTATAAACAGTTCCGGAGATATTTGTAAAAAACGGTTTTTTTTAATTAAATTTCAACACCCTGTATCTCGAAAATGCTGCATTTTAGAGGGTAACTTGATAGAAAAAAATTTTCAAATTTTTGGCCAAGCTATCACATTGTGAAGTACTGCGCATATTTTATGAAACACCCAGTATATTATTCCAGAAATACTATCCAATCAATCTCTGCTTGACATTAGCAAACCCTTTTAGTTCGCGTACTTCAGTACTCTAATCAAGTAGGCCAATAATCAAAAGATTGCCGAATGTTCACAGGAAATGCAGATAAAATTGGGAAAGACAGACATTTTAAATTTATAATAAAAGAAATAACAGAGAATTACGTGATTAAAGGGATTATAGAATTTTCAAAAGTACAACATGTCCTCCACTAATCCGCCTTTCATTCATGACAAACAAACACAGACAAACCTCTCTAGAGTACACCTGGTAAAAAGTAACATGAGTAGTATTTGTCGAGGTAGCTTCAGTGGAATGTATTTGATTTGTCTGAGAAACATGTATGGAAGCTGAACGATATGAAAAATGCTCCATATTAGGTTACTTTGGTCTCTTTTGAGTTAAGGTAGATATTTTTTTACTATTGCATTCAAACCTGCTGTTTTGGAACATCATCTTAACCTACTTTTGGCTTATAGGTACTCATTAAGCATCAATAATTTTCAAAAACATAAATTCTGTTTAAAATGTAGAATCCATACTTCAAAAACACTTTCAAACATTTCTGAAGAACTATTTCGTTAGTTGACATATTGCCCTTTTTTGTCCTCGCACTCTAAAACATTTTAAAACTTCATTTAACCTATAATTTTAGGCTTATTTTAAGCCACAAATAAATGTCGTGGCGGTCCCATATTAAGCCAGTTACAAGATTATCCCGTTTCTGGTGCTGCGGACTGTCAGAATTCAAATTTAAAATTGCTATAAAAACGGTTAATACAGGAGCAAAATATTTTTAATGATGCAAAACAACAAAAAATCATAGCCTATAGAAAATTTGAAACGAAGTGATGAAGCTGGCATATCAGTGGCCTATAACTACAACATTTACAATTATTATATCAGTAGACACAGAACAATCATCTTCTGATGAAAAAAGTCTGGAAGCCTACATTATGTTGAGGATGTTCGCATTTATAGATATGAAAACGTATACAAATTATCTGTATCTAATCAGATAATATTTTTGAAGTTAATTAAAACTTTAATATTTAATTTCTCGTTAACCTCGTTTACGCAGGAGCAATCATTTAATTCGTGTTATTAAATGATGACCGTTCACAGTGCACACTGACCAGCAGCATTGCGTGCTCGCTTGTTCCATTAGACCGATGAAATTGAATCTCCTGCTATATCTTATGCAACAACGAATAACGCCAACGTATAGTACATAATTCACTAGGTCAATATGCGGTGAGGTTCAGGTAATAAATACGTTTCTCTTTGGCGTACGGAATGGCATTACGTACGTGTATGTGCTGTTCCGGTCTGGCAATCTTTCTACCTCGACGCTGCCCCGCTCAGTGTCCGGAACAATTAAAGAGACGAAGCATTTCTTCGTCTAGGGCAAAACGTTTGCCCTTCGTTTCCTCGGTTCTTCTGTGTCCGGTTTCCAGCAAACAAGTTATAGTTCACAAACACATGATTTATGCATGTTTAAGACATTCATAAAACATTTTGTTATTCTATTTTTATGACCGACTATATTTTTAAACATTCTTTACAATGAATTTTCACATTTCCTTTGCTATTCTGGGGTTCCTTATAATTTAGTTAATATAACGTAATTCATGTGTGTATTATTCCCCTTAACTGCTTCTGATTACATAAGTTTTGCTATTTTCTAAAGAAATATTTGAAGACTCGCATTTGCGAAGGCTGTTTCCTCCACAAAAGCATTGGTGAAGTTGTATATCATTGATTTTATGAACGTGGATATATGCCTGGAACACAAAACTTGTTGCGTACGTTCATTGTATAATATTTAACGTATCCCTTGCCAACTTTCTCTGTTTTATTTTTGTGGGATTTCACATTATAGCAGTTTCTCTACAGATCACTAGTAGTTATTGTTAGTTACCCACTCTTTCTTGTATTCATATTATATCGATCTCCCCAATTCGGTTTTCCCGTATGTTAGATTCTGTTTCATTGATTGGTTTTGAAATGACTTGGGGTGAGCTTTCCAAACGTCGACGAACAAATATGCACATTAGGTCGAAAGAATGATTGGGCAACTGGAGGCCCAAATGTAGTCTAGAGCCCATCGTCTAAGAACCATGTTATGGGTCATTTTTCAATCGACAATATTTTCAACAACTCGTTACCAATTATATCATGTCTGCATTTCTACGAAACATGATTTCAATTGAAAAGTTATATTATTCTGCAATTTATCTATTACATAAGTGACTGGTTATGAACACTTCATGCTGTTAGTCACGTAGGTTCGTCCACAAAAATAAATTTAATATTACCATTAACTATTTATTATTACTTTTTTAAATCTATTATACACCATCGTTTTCTGCACAAATACCACCCACATATGTTTGGTGAATA